>MJUU01068989.1:22369-42973 GCA_002080025.1 Modiolus philippinarum
ATATTTGATAAATATATATTGTATATAGTTATGCCTTTAATAATTTATGGGTTTCGATTGCAAGGAGGCGGGGTCATCCGTGTCCCATGGACACATTCTTCCATTTTTTCAAAAATTTTATACCGAAAATCAAAATTTAAAGGACTTTAATGGTCTTATTTTTCAACATTGTATCACAACTGATAAATTAGGCATAAAAACTAGATCAAATAACTAAATACCGAAGTTACTGTGAATTTACTTTCTGCATATGCGCATTTCGACAATCTATGTCTCAACAGTGCAGATAAAATCTAAACATTTGGAAGACCAGAAACTCAAAGATGTTTAAAAACTGATAGAGAACAAATAACCAATATGATCTAAACGTAAAGCCAAAATCAGCTAAGGACAGAGCTTTGCATGAGGGAGATACTCCTTAGTTTTCAACAAAATTAACAAAAATTTAGATATTGTAAGGTTTCAAATATAATCGGTTTTCGGGTCAGCACCGAAGTAGTGACTACTAGGCTGGTGAATACCCTCGGGGACTAACAGTCCACCAGCAGTGGCATCGACCCAGTGGTAACAAATAACTAAATACCGAAGTTACTGTGAATTTACTTTCTGCATATGCGCATTTCGACAATCTATGATGAGATTTATTTATCTGAAAGGAATTGAAAGCTCAAAAATCGGCATTTTCGCTATTTTTGGCAGGAGGAGTGGTATATTTTTTGCATCCCAAAATCATAAAAATAGCGTAATGTGCCCAAACTTGTGTTCATTGTAAAGTATATTAAATAAGCTTCAATTTGATACTAAATTTCAGTACATCTAACTTATCTACATAAAAATTATGGAGCTTAAAAGATAAAATTGAGAATAAAACTAAAATACAAGAATTTTGTGCGGTGTACTATAAAAGTGGCCCCATACTGTCTATGCGTGCAGGTTATATTCGTGTTAACATGTGTTATTTTGAAGAGGGGATATAAAAGGACTGAAAAAATCGGTCTGGATCATAAGTGTGTGTGTGTGGGGGGTGAGGGTGCACGGAAAGTGATTTCAGCCCATGGCCTATATTGCATGCCACCCGAAACACCTAAATAAAAAATCATGAAAATGTATTGCATATTAGAAGTTGTGCGATTATTTATTTTAATTCTGTATAATTCTTATATAATTTGCATAATAGGAAAAACGCTCACATCATTGGGTGAAATTACTTCCGGTAGCAATTTCTGAAGTTGTTTATTTTTCTATAGACGACGTTGACTTAACTACATTTGAGTTCACCTTATAAATGCACACGCCAAGAGAATCAAATAGAACAAAAACGTGAAATTGACATTATAAAAATAAGAATTTAATTACTTATCATCAAATTTAAAGAATTATAAGGATTAAACACCGTTTGAAAGCAATTTATTGGAGTATAAACGGGACCAAGTCACTCACAAACATATCATATAAGTCCTTCAAACAACAACAAACTATTAAATCATTTACGTTTTCACTGTAAATAAATGAATAAACAAAGAATCAGTGTGTATACAACTATGTCAGAAGGAATATTAGCCTTAAAACCAGTGACATCGGAATACCTTCTCTGTAAATATATATTTTCATGTCCACATTACCTTGAAAAAAATGAGATAACAGGAAATAACTTTAAAATATATCATAGCCCACAATTTATCAACACCATAACAACAAAAACACAATCAAAAGATAACGACAATCGTAAACAACGATAGAATCGGACAGTCGGACTTGGTAGCGGCACTAGCAAAAACCAGCGGTAGGGTTTAACCACGTGGGTTTAACCGTGTTTGCGTACACAAACCTTTCCTTTCCTAATCCTGTTTGCAAAAGCATATATTCTACAAATACATGATAAGATTAAGCAAATGGGAAATTGCTTTAATAGTTGTTTTTCACCGTTGAAGTCACAATGATTCACTGATGTCAACATTTTTACGGTGATTTGTATTGTATTTTTGTATTTTGAGACGAAGACTAGTGAGAGTACCAGACAAATATATCTCAAAAACACTTGGGTATGATTTCCAGCATCTCAAACTCGGTAAGCTTCGTCCGAGTACTTGAAGTCTTACCCTTTGGTGCCAGAGATTTTTCTGTCTGGCATTTCACTGGTGTTAGATTCATGCAATGACGAAATCAAGATGTTGAGATTTTTTATCGATTTTTTTTCGAATTAGGAGCCCGGTTTTTCTACAGACAATCGGGATTTCCATGGGAACAACTGCGCGAATCTTTTAGCTTACATTTTTTTTTTCTCGTATGACGCCAAGTTTTTACAAAGACTAACACAGAAATAAGCAAGTCCTTTAATTTCAGCTTCTTCAACAAAGGCAATGTACTTTCTCTAAATAATCCGAAATTCAATGAATATTTACATCTGATCTATCCCAATAAGCTTGACATGAAAGAGACAATTGATACACCTACAGTTTCGTACTTAGATCTTTTGATATGCATTGACGAAGATGGACGTTTCAAATTTGAGCTTAAGCTATATGACAAACGTAATGATTTTAAATTCTCAAGTGTTTACTTTTCCCTTCTTAGCAGCAATGTATCTACTTCTCCAGCCTATGAAGTACTATTCACGGTTGATTCGTTACTATCGAGCGTGTAGCTTATTCAGTGATTTTTATTAAAAGAGCAAAAACACTGTCCAAAAAGCTGATAAGTCTTTGTTACTTTCATCTCTCCAGAAATTCTATGGCCATCACCATTACAACATTGAAAGATCTGACGTGTCTGTGTCCAAAATGAAAACGGACATTTTAGCTCGTCTTCACGGATTTGACTTAACCGATTTTGAGTAAACCCTGGATTGATTCATTGATAGTGTGACGGGTGCCGCTAATGTATCAGGACATGCTTACCCTCCCTGAGCACCTGATGTCACAAAGCGGCTTTCATTGTAGTTCACACTATAAGTGCCTTAGTTGTGAATGTCGTCTTTTTATTTCCATAATTGTGCCTTTCTCGTGCCCTTGTTTCGTCTTTGTTTTCCTGTGTTCCCGTTTTTCACACCCTTTGTTCCCTCGTTGTTTCTTACACAGGTAAAACTAGACTACAAGCCCTCTATCTTGAGCATGAGTGAGACAAAACATAATTTTGATAAATAAGTTAACTTTCTTTGCAAACAGTTACATTGAAATTGACACTAGATGACACATTTTTACGAGATACAGACCGGGGAATAGTTTGCTATAAATACTTGATTATATCATTTCACCATTTTTATAAGCAACAACTGAATGATTTGATAAAAAGTTTATAATATGACATTTTTATATCGCATACCGTATCATCCCTAGACATTCATTTTAGCTCCAGCTGAAAAATGCCATATAATAATCTGTAAGTACTAAATGTATAAAGTTGCCAATTTTTTATGATATCTGTAGGATGAAATATGAGGGACCTCGTCCAGTATTGAAATAACCATATCCAATATCGTTTATTTTCTCGTAATCAGATTTCTGTTAAATGGAACACTGTAAAATGGCGTAACTCCTATTATATTTCGTTTATATCGAAAATATCCAGAGATTCCTTCATTGCTTATAAGATTTTGATTTCAAATTGCACATTTGAATATTTATTTTATTATTCATTTTTTAGATTATAGACCAAGACCACGATGAAAACTGAACGTACAAAGATTTTAAAACAGATGAGGCCTTTTTTGTGACATGACATCGGTAGTAAATTTGGAAATTCCAGATGATTTTCGTGACACTGGTTTAGTTATTTATTTGTTTTATGACCAAAACTTCGACTCTATACCGTAATTTTGGAAGAAGATGACAAATGTTATTCTTTCACTACACATATTTTTTTATACAACTTTGTTCTTTTCTGTGTAAAATCCAATAATATAGTTCTGTTGAATGAGAAATTACTTCGTTCTAATGTCTATTCATTTCATTTTTTTATTTCTCTAAAAGTGATTGTACATTTTTTTAGCTCGGCTGGCTATAGCCAGGGTGAGCTCTTGGCATCACTTTGCGTCCGGCATCCGTCGTCCGTCCGTCGTATACTTTTCCTTTAAACAACTTCTTCAGAATCACTGAATAGATTTGACCCAAACTTGGCATGAATGATGCTTATGAGGTACTGACAAATGTTGTTACTTTGGTCTTGATCCGTCATCCAACATGGCCGCTAGCGCGGAAATTAATTTAAACATTGCATTCTATGGGAAAATGCATACGAAGAACTTCTTCTTGAGAACCACTGAATGGATTTGAACCAAACTTGAAAAGAGTGATGCTTATGAGGTGCTGACCAAGTGATGTTACTTTGGTGCTGATCTGTCATCAATCATTGCCGCAAGCGGAAACTAAATTTTAACATTGGTCCCTCTCGGAAAATGCATACAAAGAACTTCTTCTTGAGAACCACTGAATAGATTTAAACCAAACTTGGCGTGAATGGTGCTGACCA
Organism: Modiolus philippinarum; assembly: GCA_002080025.1. Taxonomy (NCBI): domain Eukaryota; kingdom Metazoa; phylum Mollusca; class Bivalvia; order Mytilida; family Modiolidae; genus Modiolus; species Modiolus philippinarum. The sequence continues at coordinate 26,837 of MJUU01068989.1, forward strand.
AGTGTTTTTACTTTGGTGTCAATCTGTTATCCCACATGGCCGCCAGTTTGGAACTAAATTTTAACATTGGATCCCATGGGAAAACGCATACAAAGAACTTCTGGAGAACCACTGAATGGATTTGAACCAAACTTGGCATGAATGATTCCTGTCAGGTGCAGACCAAGTGGTGCTACTTTGATGCTGATCCGTCATCCAACATGGTAGCCAGCTGCAAACTTTTTAACATTGTACCCTATTGGAAATGCATTCTGAAAAGGTCTTCTTCTAGGGCACTTTTGAATACATTTAAACCATACTTGGAATAAATGATGCTCATGAGAAGCTGACCAAGTTGTTTAATGATAGGATGTTTATATTTGATATGTGACTTTCTTGTGGAGAAAGCTTTCTATTACTTTCGAATTTATTGTGCATTGAAGTTACTGGAATCCCGGCGAGCTATGTTGTCTTCTGACAACTCTTGTTTTTTTATAAGGTCTGTAAGTCTCATTCAATTTTGCAACTTCCGACTACATAAATTGTACCCGGAAGTTGCATTTCGTACGAAAATGTATGACGTTTCTAACACAAAATCAAACGTCGTAATTCGGAAACGTCATATATTGGCGGGAAACGTTTTTGGATCTCAATTGTATCTTGAAATCTCGGTGTCACATGACGAGACTTACAGACCATATTGTCGTCAAACTTTCCTCAGCAATGGTAAATGATACAAACTTGAAAATTTTGTCGCAAGCTTCTAAGAGCCACGCTATATTGTATGATTCATTTTCAGGCCTATCAAATAATATTTCTTGTTTACCAATTAAGTCAATTTTGACTCTTTTTGAATTACAGAGCATTTTTTGTCGATCTTTTCTGTGCTAAGGTAATTGATACAAACTTCACAAGCATTGTATAGTCAAGCTATAGTGAGGGATGAATTTCCATACATGTGGAATAGTATATTCTGTTTATCAACCAAGTAAGGTTATCAGATGTTGGATTTGGCTGGTGGAGTTATTATTGATGAGCAAGGGGCTCGGAGACATTCTGTTTATCAAACAAGTAAGGTTATCAGATGTTGGAATTGGATAGCGGGGGTATTATTAGTGAGCAAGGGGCTCAGAGATACCTTGTTTAAAATTCTCTCGATGAATAAAGATGATTTAGTGCGAAGGTATACGGATGCAAAATAAAAAAAAAGATGTTTGTCTTATAAAAGCGATTGGAAATGTCTTCGTTACCAGATATTTGTGCAATTTGAAATTAGTAACAAATCTGTTTTCGCTAAAAATGATTGAAACGCACTTTTAGTACAAATTGTTTAAACGGCATACAAGCTCATGAGTAAAAATACTGGCACATTTTGAAATCTGGATGATTACATTACAATGAGCAATCGTAGAATTGTTCCCGATAATATCGTGTTATGTGTGTTTCTTGGGGTTTCTGTTGTTAGCATTGTCCTTGGATTTTACGTTTTAAGACTTACGGTTCGGTTTTTACTGACTTTGCAATTTCTTTGTAAATGAATTTAAAATTAATCCTTGCTTTGTTTCTCATTCTTTCACTTGACTTTTCGTGTAATCCAAAACTGCATTATTTTTCAATAAAATTTGAAATTTTTTGTTACCATGTATTTTTATATGCATTTATTGTACAAAATATTTAGGAGGTATGAAAAGATATAAATTTTTTTTTACTAAGTATGTTTATATTTTTATCAACTGTTGCATAAAAAAATAGTGTCAATGTCTATAAAATGTTAAGCTCTTTCTTATTTTGTGATATTGTGCTTTACTAACAGCAATTAAATGAATCGAGAAAACAATGAATGTGTTATAACAACTTGGTAAATAGGAGGCCAGTAATCATGAGTGCCTTTATAGATAGAGGTGTTTATATGCATATAAACACTGAAATGGGCACAATACAATGTTTTCTCTGAAAAAAAAAAAACATTATAGTTTTGGGAAAATAATGGTGGTGATGAACGTCTTTTAAAAAATGAGTTCATTTGCACAAATAAAAAATGTGTACTTAGGACATTCTTTTACATATATGTAATGTACTTTTTTACTTAACGTCACATATTTGTATAGTATAACTCAATATATTTTCAAGTGTTTTAGAATTGTAATATTTCATATGAATTGTGTGCTATTTGATATACATTGGAAAACGAATACCTTAGCAAAAATGATGAAAGGGGAAATTCCAAAATCACAGCAATTTCTCTTTCTCTTAGTAATCCTAAATTTAAGGAGTATTTACTTCGGATCTATTCAAATGAGCTTGAAATTAAAGAAACAACTGAAACACCTACTTCAGCTTCGTACTTAGATCTTGTATTGTATATTGACGAAGATGGACGTTTGAAATCTAAGCTATATGACAAACGTGATGATTTTAATTTCCCCATTGTTAACTTTCCCTTTCTTAGCAGCAATATACCTTCTTCTCCAGCCTATGGAGTGTACATTTCACAGTTGATTCGATACTGTCGAGTATGAAGTTTGTACAGTGATTTTTTGAACAGAGCAAAAACACTGTCCCAAAAGCTGCTTAGTCAGGGATTTGTTCAACCTATGTTGATTTCATCCCTCAAGAAATTCTATGGCCGTCACCATAGCATCATTGAAAGATATGACTTTGATACATATGAAAACAAATATTTTCAGCTTGCTTGACTCGATTGGTCAGTGTGAGCTATTGTTATCACTTGGCGTGAGTTTTCATCGTCTGCCATCCGTTTGCTTTTCTCATTTTGATTATTTCCGAAATGTATAGAAGTTGTTTTATGAAAATTTTCTATCTATATTAACCAAAAATGACGATAAATAAAGGTTTTGCACATAAGCAACGGGTATCAGGACAAAAAAAAGAAAAAAGTGAATATAACTATAAATCAATGTTGTTGCAAAACATTATGCATTTATAACAAATAATTTCTTAGCTTCAAAGCTTCATAAATATTGTTTTCAAATTTCATGTAACCATTACGTTGTTTATATTTCAACACTGAAGAATTTTTCCATTAGTACCGGTGTTGCTTACAAATAGGCTTCTTAAACAATTGTGTGGTTTGTTATCACTGCAGAAGTTTTATGGTCGACATCACGATTTTGTGGACCGCGTTAGGATATATGGTTCCCAGATGACAACAGATTTCCCTTTACAGCTAAAGTTGTTTTTCCTCCTGTAGATGACTAGATTTGACTTTACTACAGGAACTGCATGTGTCTTATAAAAAGGGAAATGCTTACTCTACCGGTTACCGTGCAACTGATCTCACCAATTGTTTTTATTTTTGTCCATGTTCATCTGTTTTGTGTCTCCATTTTTCATTTCTTTGCCATACTTTTGTGATGTCTTTGTTTGTTTTTGTTTTTTGTTTTGTTTTTTGATTTTGTTTGTTTGTTTTTGTTTTTTGTTTTTGTTTGTTGTTGTTTTTTTTAGAGGGAGATTGTGTGTTTCCAATATTGTCATTTTCTTATTCTTTTCAGACTGACAGTTCGGATCTCACTTACAACAAAGTACCTTTTGTCCTCTTAATTATTCAAGTGATACATTTACGTCCTGGAAATACCACTAAATCTACAACATTGAACAGCTAAATAATGACTTTATAATTTTATTTTAGTAATACATATCCTTGGAAAAACTTCGAAGTTGCTCGCACAAATTTATACACAAGTTATTTAAAATGAATTGATAAGTGAACTTTGAAAAGTTTGTTTCACAGAATCAAATACCGTGTTACGCAAATTCAACTCACAAAGTCACAAATTGTTCATTTCGAAAATGATGCAATAAATAATATGTCTATCTTTTTTATCATTTCCTTCAAAATTGTTGAAGCAAACATAAACGAAATTTACCGGTATGACTTATGAAAGCCCTTCATCAAAGATCCCTCATTATGATCCAATGTGAACATTGATCCATGAAGACGTTCTCCTTTCAAGCAAATTTAATGATGCATGGAGGGTTCTTTACTTTTTCATTAAAGTTTGCAACAAGCATGACTGCTTTAGAAAACATATTTGGACTGCCTTCTCTGAAACTACTGAAGCAAAAACCGAACTTTAAAGAAATGATGCATGGAAGGTTTCTTAATCAAGTCTGCCGATTTTCTTTGAATCTGACAACAAACATGGCTACCAGGGCGAAACATGATGGTATAACACCGAGCTCTGGTCTTTTCCTTTGGAACTATTCTGTATTGCAATGATTTATAAATGCTTTTTACAAGGAATGCTTGTTTTCAGATAGAACAAATAAACTTGACAATCACTACCGAATTAAGTCTAACATCGGAATATAAGAGTAACTTCATTACCATTCCTGTTTCAAAAAATTAAAAATCAATTTTCTGGAAAATCATATTTTGATTTTGATTTTGGCTTTACAAAATTTCTTACCTTTTTACATATTTTAACAAATTTGTGTACACATAATGACTGATATTAAGATTAAGATTATATATATTGTAAGATTTGTTTAGTGATAGGTAAAGATGGGCCTATTTTGTTAAATATCACACTGATTCACACAAAAAGTAGAGGAGAATGTCATCGCAATCATGGAATTCTTGATTGATAACATATTTGTAGAATTTGGAGGACAAGTTTTCCGCAGACAATAGGGATATCTATGGGGACAAATTATGCGCCACTTTTAGCAGATTTGTTCCTTTATTCGTATGGAGTCAGGTTCATACAAGGGCCAGTTCAGAAATCTACATTCCAAATATGAAACAAGAGCTGTTGCAAAATGACAGCCTCTGGCCTAGATATCCTTCCCATTCACTGAACCTTGAATCAATATGGTACTGTCACAACCCGTTTAACGGACGTTTTACGGGCTGTAACAGTCGTATTACGCCCGTAATACGGATGGGATATACGGCCGTATTACATCAGTGGTACTATTCATCCGTAAAACGTCCGTACATTTCGGGGCGTATACGGATTGTTTACGTCCGTCAAACGTCCGTTGCAATTTCCCTGTGTATCCCAACATTAAGTACACGTGTATATTCTGTGATAAAGCCTACGCCTGGTTGGCAGATTTAAAACGCCATATTCGAATTAAACAGTCTATACTTAGCAACAGACCTACCCTCTCGCCTTTCATCCCAACAACAGCAGACATACACTATTCCCATCGTTACAGTAGCAGCAACAGATACATACAAATACTGACCAAAAGCCGCATCATCAGCAGCAGATATACCTAGTCTTTTCGTAAGGAGCAGAAGAAGATATACCCTAGTTTAACTCAGATAGAGCAGCAGCAGCTATACCCTAGTATTACCCCAAAAGAGCAACAGTAGCAGCAGATATACCCTACTATTACCACCAAAAGAGCAGCAGTAGCAGATATACCCTGGTTTAACCAAAAAAGAGCAGCAGCAGGTATACCTTAGTTTTACCCAGATAGGGCAGCAGTAGCAGCAGTTATACCCTAGTATTACCCCAAAAAAAGAGCAACAGTAGCAGCAGCTATACCCTACTATTACCCCAACAGAGCAGCAGTAGCAGATATACCCTGGTTTAACCCAAAATAGAGCAGCAGCAGCTATACCATAGTTTTACACAGATAGGGCAGCAGTAGCAGCTATATTTTACGAAAGGATATAGAGTAAATGAACATGAGACCATAACACATATGTTAACTCCAACTGCAATAATTTTAATGAGCTGTATGGCCATCTCGGAAATTAATTCCTCATCAGCAGCACTAGAACCCAAACAAAGGAAATTCATAATTTCTAAAAATGTTTAAAATGCATCAAACCAAATCGAAATTCGAATGATCAATAATATAAAATACAGCCGAGTACAAAACCACGATGGAGGGGGTTAATCTTTAGGTTTTAGAATTTACATAAACCTAGATAATAGTGATTGAACAAAGTGTACACATGAGATATTATCTCATGTACAAGTACACCATATCTAAGAAAAATAAAGAGCATAAATCTCTACCACGGGGAATTGTTTTACCAACTCCACACTGCAATAAAGACAAACTCCTGTATTAAATATTTTACGAAAGGATATAGAGTAAATGAACATGAGACCATAACACATATGTTAACTCCAACTGCAATAATTTTAATGAGCCCTAGTATTACCCCGACTTTTCGCGTGTCAATGGACCTAATTGTGATCATTCCTTGTCATGGATTCATCCGTTTATCAGTGTCATTGCCTCGATCCAACGAAAGTGAAAAATTAAATATTGTAAAACGATTTTGGAGAGGAACAAAGGGAGGAGATCTGCACAAGTACCATACAGACTGGATTACAACCAACCACAAAACAGACAACGGACGAGGTTTCAGAACTATTGGTAGTTGAAAAGAAAACTGTATCAGACACTCATACTTATCTTTTGTCTATTGTTATTGCTTTTATATTTTACTTTGCTCTAATTTTCTTAATTAAGAATGAACATGGTGAAGTGAAGACTGATTTTCATAACCCGTTTTTCTTTGCAGACAAAGGTCTTAATATCTGTCACTTAAATATCAACCACATATTGCCAAAGTTATCAGAAATAAGATATCTATTATCAGAAAAGCAGTCTAATGTGGACATTCTTTGCATTTGTGAAACATTTTTGTCTAAATCTGTTCAAACTGAAGAGATAAATATAAATAACTTTAACATTTATCGAAAAGACAGGAATGCAAAAGCTGGGGGTGGAATTGCTATCTATATATCTAAATTATTAAAAACATTAAGACGAGATGATCTAGAATTAAGTACAATAGAAGCTATTTGGTTTGAGGTGTGCTTTCATTCTCAAAGACCTTTACTGATTGGCTATATATATAGGCCACCAAACAGTTCAGCAGATTGGTTGGTAAACTTTGAAAATATGTTATTAAAAGCTGAATATGAGGACAAGGAAACTATAATTTTAGGTGACTTCAATTTCGATCTTTCATGTTCGCGACAAAAATCTGGAAATTGGATTCAATTACAGAACATGTTTAATTTTTCTCAAATCGTTACAACCCCTACCAGAGTTACAAAATCCTCATCTACTTTGATAGACCATGTGTATGTAAATCAACCAAATAACATTAAATCTCTTAAAGTAAAAGAATATGCTATAAGTGACCACTATCCAGTGTGCTTAACTCATTGTCGAAATTCTGGAAGGTCCCCAAAACATTGTCATGAGTATATATCATATAGATCTATGAAAGACTTTGACCAGCTTTCATTTTTAAATGATCTTCAACATTGTCCTTTTGATAATATCCTTTCATATGATAATCCTGACAAAGCTCTTTCATTTTTTATCAATATATTTAGTGAAGTTATTAACAAGCATGCCCCTTTAATATCAAAAAGAGTGAAAAAGACAAAACAGAGTAACTGGATGAATGAAGAGATTTTAACGGCAATGAAAAACCGTGATTATTTTCACAAGAAAAGAGATGACCAAAATTACAGACATTGGAGAAATAAAACAAAATATTTGATAGATGAAGCAAAAGTATCATATTATACAAGTTTAATAAATAATCACGAAGTCAATAAAAGTTCAAAAATTTGGAAACATTTACATGACATTACCGGGATTCAAAATAGGGAAATGCCTTGTATTATTGAGACAACTGATGCTAAAGTCACAGATCAATCAGAAATAGCAAATTTATTTAATTCTCATTTTACAAATATTGCCTCCAAGTACAATCTTACAGCAAACACGAGTGACAGTAACTCGGACCATAAACTTGACGAATACATATTGTCAAGAGTTCCAGATAGTGTTACATTTCAAATTCCTTTTATCTCAACAAAATTTGTTTTACAACAGTTAAAGTCTTTAGACGAAAATAAATCTACTGGTCTGGATAACCTTAGTGCAAAATTTTTAAAAATGTCAGCTGATTATATTGTAAACCCATTAACTTATATATTTAATTTGAGTATATCAAAAATGATTTTTCCATCTTTGTTTAAACTTGCAAAAGTTACGCCACTGTACAAAAATAAGGGGTCGAAACACGATATCTCTTGTTATAGACCTATATCAATTCTACCATTATTATCAAAGATTGTAGAAAGACACGTTGCTAACAATCTGGTAGACTTTTTAGAAGATTTTAAATTACTACACAATTTTCAATCTGGATTTCGTAAATATCACTCTTGTCAAACAGCATGAACCGCACTTGTTGATGAGTGGTTAAAGGAAATTGATACAGGTAATATGATTGGTGTTGTTTTTCTTGATCTTGCGAAAGCTTTTGATTTATTAAATCATAATATTTTACTGAGAAAGCTCAAACAATACAAATTTTCGACAGCCTGCCTAAATTGGTTTAAATCATACTTGTCAAATAGAAATCAAGTAGTAAAAGTTGGAAATTGCCTGTCTGGCAGGCTTGATATAAAATCTGGGGTACCTCAAGGTTCAGTCCTTGGTCCTATATTGTTTTTCTTATATATCAATGACTTGCCTTTTTATATGCAAAATTCAAAAACTCATTTATTTGCTGACGATGGTACTTTATATGCTGCTGGAAAAGATATCGATTTTATAAGAAGCCAACTGAATAATAATCTAAATCATGTTTTACGTTGGTGCAACGACAATGAGATGCATTTGAACACTGAAAAAACCCACTGCATGTGTATAGCCTCAAAACAAAAGCTTTCTACAATAGATAATAATCTTGAACTAAGCATAAATGACATTTCTTTGTCACAAACTTCATCTGAAAAACTTCTTGGTGTATTTTTAGATAATTCGTTAACATGGTCTGTTCATATCAGTAATATTGTTTCAAAAGTAAATGCTTTACTAGCTCTCTTGAGACGCATAAAAAAATATCTGAATTTTGATACCAGAATTTTATTTTATAATGCATATATTCTACCACATTTTGATTTTTGCTGTACAATATGGGGAAATTGTAGTAAATATTTAAAAAATAACATTTTGAAATTGCAAAAGAGAGCGGCAAGGATCATACTTGATGAATACAATTTTGAAAAACCATCTTCAGAATTGTTCAAAGAAACTCGCATTGCAGAATTTGACAAAAGAATTGATTATCACAAATGTCTTTTAATATACAAGTCATTAAATAATTTAGCTCCATTATATATTCAAAATCTCCTAAGACCACTCAAAAATATCACTACATCTTACGATACAAGATCAAAATCAAAAGAAACTTTATTACTTCCAAACACTAGGACAGAACTATTCAAATCAAGTTTTTCATACAGTGGTCCTAAATGTTGGAATGGTTTATCGGTAAATGTTCATACAACGGGATCTGTTCTTGAATTTAAGAGAATGTACAAGTCAATGTATTTTTGATTCCTTCCGTAATTTTAATGTATATGTTATTTGAATGGTCATTGTATTTGTATATCATGCTAATTATTCTTTGTATATTATTTTAACTTGTATTGTAAATATGTTTATGAGGGCCTTGTGGTAGATTGGTTTGATCCAAACAAGTTTACCCTCTTTAAATAAAGCTATTATTATTATTATTATTATTATTTGTGACACTCATTCGCTGTATGATGTCTCTCCCTGTCGAACATATACTTTGGTGTTTTGGAGAATGACAGTCTTTATACGACACTATAGGCGGTCTCGATTTTTACGAGGGATTGCCAATTTGAATATATTTAACCAAAAGGAAAGAAATCTAGTCATCATCGACGATTTAATGGCAGAAACAGACGGTCAGCAGATGTTTCCAAGAAATTAAGGGTTTTTTTTCTTTTTTTTTTTGTCTGTTTTCTTCTCGTCAGAAGTCACATTTTCCCGGTGAGAGGCAAGTCGCCTACGTTGATGCTTAAAAACAGTGTGCAACACCACACATCATGTCATTTGTGATCGAGACGCAGATGCGGTAACATAGTATCGCCACTTCTGAAGAAAGACGCCAATGATTTATTGTATTTACAGAAAGCAAAACCTGCCATCAGTGAGCAATTCATTGTCGAAGCCAACCACAGTTTTGTCAACTGTGCAAGTGTGCACACAACATTCTTAAAGGAAACGTTCAATTGACTAAGGTACAGAAGACCAAACTCAGAAGACACAAAGCTTCATTTTGAACGTTAGCCAACAAATCGGTTAGCCTTCAGAAAAAGAAACCCCGTTTTATAGAGTGAGGGATTCTTAGATTCGGTATAAGCTCCTCTAGCTTCCGTTGTCATGCATATGATTTCTAAACTGTTCCAACAAGAAATCGACCACTCCATCGACCCAAACATATCGTCGATCAACGTGTTGATGTGGTGGATACTTTAGACACAAAGATGAAAGATGTATTGGACAGAAAGGACCTTCTCGTCAACGAGAGTTTTAAAATAACACTTTCAAGATTTATTTCGCTACCGGAACATGCTAGACCAATTCAGACAGGTCAAACGATCTCCAACACAAGAAAACACATCAGAAGATCCATTCAAAAAAGAAATTTTGAACAGTGTACCGAAAACACTCAATGGAAAAACAGAATTGTTGATCAACAAGATGAAAGCAGACCACGGATATCTTCAAATTACAGGGGAGAATTAATGTACAAAAGTAGCAACGTGAAAGGAAGCAATGTGGTGGATTTAGTCAACGATTTCTTGAGGAAACGCACGAAATTTAATCCAGGAGACTGAGAAATGCTCGGAGATGCTTTACGAGAAGCGAATTGAGATTTAGTTGGTCATGAAGATAGATTCCAATACATCCATATAACCAAGAAACAGATCCCTAAACCGCCAAGAATTTCCAACAAGAAAGTGCGATCCACTCTGGGATATTTTACTACCAAAACACGAGTTGAGTCCTATTAATAGCCCGACCAGAACGTTTTGTCTAAGTTGGAATGATGGATTCTACTTATTATCATCTCCCTGGTGTCGCCAGTTATGCGGGACTAGAGAAGTTCAAATGCAAAGGTCATGCGAAGAAACAAATTGATTTGTTGCAGACTAATCGCATAAACATTACATAAACCGACCGACGAAGATTTCCCAGACGTAAAGTGTTGGTGTATGGTTTGGATCATCAGTTGTATGATTATTTAGTAGGTGTGGCCAAAATAGCGTCGTATGATAAAGGGTAAAGATATTTACTGATGTGCATGGATGTATTGTCAAAATATACCTGAGTCGTTCCGTTGAGAGACAAGACGAGAAATGTTTTACTCCCCTTTGGGTCGTTGTCTCTGACACATTCCCCGTTTCCCCTCTTTTTTCCACTACAAGCGTTTACATTCATCTTCAAATCAGAAAGACGCCCAATCCGTGTACAGACAGTCCAAGGCACTGATTTTATAAACAGAATACTAGTATTTAAGAATTTAAGAATTTTTTTAAAGAAAGTGACATCAATTCTTTACCACTCATAAGGAGGAAACCAAGGCTTCAATCGCACACTGATGGCCAAGATGTAGAAATATTTTACTCACCGGGAAACATTACGTATTTAGATGTATTTAACATTATGATTGACTCCTATAACCACACCATTCATAGAATTGTCGGCATGTGTCCAGCAGATGTGACTTGGTCTAACAAGACTATAGTAGCCAAGAGATTATATAGCCGAAGTTGACCTTCAAAAAAATGTATCTTTTTTTCTAGGAGATTGAGTTCGTTTAGCCAAAAGTAAACGAAGCTTCTGCTACTAGTATTTATTTGAACTCGACAGAAGAGATGTTCAAATTACTACTGTGCTCGGAAACAAAACATCCAGTGTGCGTCATCAAAAGATGATCATGCATAATTACTATTTACGCCGAAGACGTGGTGAAAAAGACGATATCTATTAAATCGAAACGAATTTGAAAAAGAAAAAAATAAGACGAGTTGAATCTTTGGTCAAATGGTTAGGATATCCAAAGACGTTTAATAGTTGGATCTTTAAGTCAGACTTACAAAAGAAGGCCACCTGACTGAGTATGTATGATGGCTCCAACGGAGACGGATAGTGGCTCTTGGTGCGCCTTTGGACGAAAAATACCGAAATGGAGATCATATAACTGTGTCAAGTCATCCTTCTCCTTACGGTTATTAGCGTCATTATCTTCAGCATTTACAATTTAACCATGGGACATCAAAATAGTATTTTGTGGACAACTTTATGGAGTTGTTGCTTGGAATATTTATTACTGAATCCCATTCCTCACCATCAGCAGTTCAATGTACTATTAACCCAGCAACACTTTGGCAAGTTTCACCAAACGATTACCGAAGATACTGGATTTAGATAGAATGTGGGAGAAAGGACTTGCCAAAATACAGTACCCGCACAGTTGGTACAACGTATGTAAAAACCAAAGATGGTTACAGTATACGACTAAACAGTACGAGAAACACTCATTGGTACCTCCCGAAGGATATTACGCACCCCCATAAAGAATCGTTAAAACATTCGAAGCCATGAAACAACCTTTAGGACTAAAGAAGAAAGGATTTACCATAAACATCAGCGAATGGAGGTAATAACAAAATGAACAAACAAGGTTGTCAAGAGACAAACAGACAAACAGACAAATCAGGTGGAAACCACCTGATAAAATGTCGACCGCAATTGTCCTGACTTGGTACAGGTATTTCCAAGAAATGATGGGTTAAACCGGTTCTATGGCATGCCAAACCTCCCAATCAATTGCAACTGATTACCAGTCCGTTAATTAAATTGCTTCTAGGATTCGACACACTGATTTTTGCACCGGCAATCACGAATCCCCGTGCGTTCACCAGGGACTGCATTCTCTGTACTTGTACTTGTCCGTTGATAGATCCAAGGATGGTAAGGGACGCCCACGTTCCTCTGAGAATAATATCGGATTCGTGAGTGACGGATAAACCATGACATGTGCATTCGACCCAATACAGTACTGCACTTTCGCACAACGACGATTCCAAATCGTCTAAAAAGATGTAAGTGACGACACGGGTGGTTGCACTTGATTGTCGAAAGAAAAAATAATTTTTAGAGTGAGGCGGCCTCCCTATCACAGCAACGTGAAATCTTATCACGACTATTATTAACAACAAGCCGGAAGAGTTTTTTTTCAAAAAGGACATGGATTGGGTAGCGTATTTGGAGGTTTGTTTTGTGTGGCTATGCCTTTGCCGAAGAAAGCAGCTAGAACACTTGGAAAAGAAGCTTTGAAAATGGGATTGGCAGTAGCGGGAGATGTGTTCAAGGAAAAAATTTCAAACAGGTTACCAAATCGAGATTACAACAGACGGGATCAAAACTTCTTGACAGAGCAGTCAAATACAATGGACCTCCATGTGAGCGGGATATAAAAATATAAACGCATTAAAAAACGCAGACGTGCTCGAACCATTTAACGGATCACATTGACTGATATCTTCGGATAATATGGCCCTTGTACATCCACAGTCATGCGATTGTACGAAATTAAAATTGGATTCATTTAGGGTACCCCAACACAGATGAGTGCCGAAGATGGATACTGAGAACAAAAAGGATTGACGTCCACATTTATGGACCAAGGACCCTATGAAATTGTTGTCAGTGCTGCTGGTGACGATTACATGGATTTAGCAACTACTCATCTATTTAGACCTATTTATAGAAGCACAAATCATAAAAGCCAATGGTGGAGACTTGGCTAATGAATCATATGGATTTTGGATCTGTCAAGTTGTGGATGCAGTCTCTGTTTAGTGACGTTAGTATTAGTCTCAACGAAAAATTGGTGTCACCACCCACCAGCCTTTATCCTTATAGAGCTTATCCAGAAACGCTTCTCAGTTATGAACCAGATTCTCAACTGACTGGTGTCATGTACTAAAGGGATATTCCTGGTTATGTCAGCCAGAAATGGGAAGGAAAATATAGGCTTTGCCAATCAAAATACATTGATTGCCGAAAGCAAGACAGTTCAAATGCTGGGAAAGTTGTCAAGAAAAATATTAACTGAATCAAGTAGAACTAAAAGTAAAAATGGAAAAAAACCGAAGTGTATTTGCTTTGATGGGAGATATGGTTACAAGATCAAGATCAAGGACATCAGTCTCTTTGTATGAAAAGTTCAACTCAGTTTGGCTATTTGTATCGGACATACCAAAGCTTTAGAAAACACCAGTACAAAACACCCCATCAGAAGAATAGAAGTCACAGTGGACACCGTTCCTGGTGGAAACACTAATTATGTACATGATTACAAGTTCCTGGGACAGCTTCCCAAACCGGATAAGTCTTACGTGTGTCTTAGGTGTGTGGCATTAGTGATGTCTTAAATGGGAATACCACAAAAACATCCATTTGATTTTAAATGTTGCTCTCAACGTATATATTGAAAACAAATACATACGAAACCGTTACAACTCGATTTTCCTACCAATAACAAACTCAAATTATACCAGTACTGGAAAAATGCGTGCTTACCGATGACATCATACTTCCGGTTGGCGTCATTTCTCGTGACGTCACTTCCTATCGCTTCACTTTCGATCAAGTCACTATTATTCGATGACGCCACGGTCACTTGCGCCTGGTCAAGCGCAAAAAATGGGCAATACATCACTCCCCTACATCTTCTATTTGTGATTCTTCTTCTTCCAATTTGATTCATCCCTCAGTTGTCTGAGTATTGTCGAACATATATACACATACGCGACAAAAAACGACAGTACATTTAAAGTGTCCGTATATACAATTAAAATCGTTGATAATTTACAAGGCGGTCTGGACTCCCACTTTTAAGGCTTCCAAAGTGGGGACGGCTACCAAGCTGCATGGCAAGGCATTCCAGATCCTGGTGGCTGAGGGGAAGAAGGAGAACTAATGTGTTTTAATCCGGGAGTGTGGCACTATCAATCTCATTGAGTGACCTCTGGTCGTGGTAGTGGTTGATAGTACTAGGTATGGATGCGTTGGAATGGCAATCAGATGGTATACAATCCTGTACATCATTACAGCTTTGATGTTTTCCCTTATCCGATGTAGTGAGGGCCATTTCAGTTCTGTTAGCATCTTTGATATGCTACTATAAAATGAGTAGTCTCCGCTTACAAATCGTGCCGCTCTGTGCTGTACCTGTTCAAGTTTATCTATATTACGCTTCGTGTGAGGATCCAATACTGTTGCTGGTGCTGCGTATTCCACTTTTGGTCGATTAATGTGGTATAGCATTGCTCGTAAACGTTTTTCTGCAGCAGCTGATGTTTCTGCAGAGGACGGCACATGTGGAGATCGCCTTCTTCGTGATGTTGATGTGTTTGTTCCAAGATAAATTAATGCTGATGCGGGTCAAGCCCAGGTACTTAACATGTTCCTTATGCTCTACTTTCTTTCCATGGATGGTGTAATTAAAATGTATTGGTGTTCTCTTATTCATGATGTTAATAACCTCACATTTGTCTGGATTAAATTCCATTAACCATGACTTAAAAAAAATTGCCATTCCTCTAGTGAAGACAAATCCCTCTGGTTCTTTAACATCCTCTGTACTGTTGATGGCACGATACAAGAGGTGGTCGTCTGCGAAGAGTCTAGCTTAATATAAGATGTTCGGTGGTAAATCGTTTATGAAGACGATGAACAAGAGGGAGCTTAAAACGGTGCCTTGAGGGACGCCAGATATTACCTGATGGAGTTGGTTGGTTTCCCTCGGGTATTGCCTCCTGCTTTCTGTCACTTAAGAAGTCGTTTATCCAGTTGTTTAGGTTGTAACGGATACCGTGGTGTCTAAGTTTAGTAAGGAGTATCTGATGTTGCACTTTATCGATTGTTTTGCTGATGTCAAGTAAAATACCGTGATTGTTTAATTATCAGATCACTTTTCAAATATTATTTTATTTAATAACCGGACTCACAGATCGGACCCCTTCTGAATTATTTGATTACCATATTTTGTGAAATTTTACTAAAATTACTCTACATAAATAAATTACTATTGAGTACCCCATGAGGAGTCTTTGCTTTTTTTTCTTTTTTTTGTTTGCTTTTTTTTTGTTTTGTTTTGTTTTGTTTTTGTTTTTTTAGTTCTTTGTCTTATTTTTGTGCTGTTTTTGTCGCTTCCTGTTTGTTTTTTTTCGGTCTGGTTAATTTGTTTTTGGGGTTTTTTGTTTGTTTGTTTTTTTTTTGTTTTTTTTGTTTTTTTTGGGGGGGGGG
>MJUU01068989.1:43007-55716 GCA_002080025.1 Modiolus philippinarum
TGTGTGTGTGTGTGTGTCCACAGCTTAATACGGCCACCAATTAGGAAATATAACATCACCTACGAGATAGAGGAGACAACACTATTACACTGCCCCCCCTCTATCAAACTGAAAGAACAAGATCAAATAAAATACATGAACATTAATAGACATCAATGTACTGCTACAGAACATTATAGATCAGTGATACAGGCAGTAGCAGAATACATACAAGACACTGGGATATTCCACCTCGCCGACTCACCAGCGCAACCTATCCTAATCCAATCGCGTATAACCCGTAAAGCACAAAAGCAGAAAAACACCTTGGGATCTGCACATTGAAAGATATATTTATAGCACAAAGACTGAGGACCAGTGGTGACATTGAGGCCATAAGATCAGGATCAGGATGCAATATCAAATATTCATACTCCTTACAGATAAACTAGACTGTTCCTCTATTTCAAGGTAAATAAAAAAACAGTAATCATTGAACAAAATATTTCATTTAATTTCTTTTTTGTTTCATTGTTGTTCATGTCAAATGTTTAAATTGTGTGGTTTAAGCTTAACACCCATTCTCATTTTATAGTACCAATTTACCCACCAAAAATGACGAAAAATGAATGTCCAAAGTTAACATTGAAATGAGATTTTTTGATAAATATATGTTATTGGCTAAATAAAAACACATTTTCTCTACTCAAATGCCTTATAAAAATATTTATATTTGATTAAGTTTGTAACGTTTTTACATTTGTAAATGATATCTGCAACAATAAAAATGCCTGCCAACATATCTGCAGTTAATTTTCTTAGGGACCGACCATTTAACCTGAAAGGGGGGGTATGGGTTTTTTTCTGGACAGATTCTGGACGTCAAGGCCATCCAAGTAAATTTGCAATATCGCATTTAAATATTAACAGCTTACAATCTAAATTTATTGAAATTAAAGAACTACTTGTTAATAAAATTGTTGACTTTCTTATAATAGCTGAAACCAAACTTGATTCATCTTACAGGAATAGCTTGTTTGAAATACCTGGTTATAAAATTGAACGCAGAGACAGGAATATACATGGCGGAGGAATCGCAGTTTTTATCAGGTCTGATATTCCAGTTAGAAGAAGACCAGATCTTGAATGTAAAACCCTAGAAAACATCACGTATGAGGTAATTCTTAATAGGACTAAATGGTGTATTGTCTGTATATATAGACCACCAAGCTTGAATGACCAAACATTCAGAGACAATATTACTACCATCCTTGACAAATGTATAACTCAATATGATAATTATTTGGTAATTGGTGACATTAATTATGATCTATTGTGTCAAAACAAGGGGAAAGTTCTATCTGATATTATTGAGCTATTTGACTTATCAAACCTAGTCAAAGAACCAACATGTTATATGAAAAACTGTACACCCTCTTTAATTGATGTAATGTTAACAAACAAAAAATCAATGTTTATGAGAACACTAATTTTTTTCAACTGGAATTAGTGACTGTCATAATATGATAAGTACAGTTATAAATAATAGAATTCCAGTACAGGAAAAACAAAACATAAGCTATAGAAGTTTTAGAAAATTAGATATTGATGCACTCAATGTAGAAATAGCAAACATTCAACTCCAACAAGATCAGAATATAAATGAATGTTATCAAACTTTTGAAAACGAAGTCAAAGACATATTTGATAAACATATACCATTAAAGACCACGTATAAAAAACAAAATCAGGTGCCTTATATGAATAGGGAATTGAGAAAAGCAATTTATGAAAAGAAAATGTATCATACAAAATGTTTGAAAAATAAAAACAAAACATGGGAACAATATAGAATACAAAGAAACTATATGTAAATAAGCTTAAGCGCAAATCAGAAAACAAGTATTTTCTAGAAAGATGCACTGGTGGTTGTAAACAGAAAGACTTTTGGCAAACTATTAAACCTTATTTCTCAAAAAAGGCATTAAATCAGATTCAAAAATCATACTGCAAGAGAATGATTCTGTAATTTCAAAAAATGAAGAAGTAGCAGAGGTATTTAACAAATTCTTTGTAAATGTGGCAGAAGACATTGGTAAAGATTATACTTTCAACGAAAAAGGTCATCCAAGTCTAAAGAAAATTGAAGATAAATCTTTTGAGAAAAATTGTTTTAATTTCAAACCTACCAATGAAAAAGATGTAGCCAAAATTATTGATAAATTTGATGTGAAAAAGGCTACAGGTGTAGATAAAATTTCAATTAAAACTAGCACTTTCCCAGATAGACTAAAGGAAGCGCAGGTTACACCAATCTACAAAAAAGTTATCCTTTTCTTAAGAATAACTACAGGCCGGTTAGCATCCTCCCAATTCCCTCTAAAATTTTTGAAAAAGTACTATCTGAACAATTATCTGATTTTTTTTTTTATTTTTGATAAATTTTTATGTGCATTCAGAAAAGGACATGGCTGTCAAACAACATTACTTAAAATTTTAGAAGATTGGAAACTTGCTTTGGAACGTAACGAATATTTGGCCGCAATACTTATGGACTTATCTAAAGCATTTGACTGCCTTCCCCATGATATTTTGATCTGTAAACTATCCGCATACGGTCTATCCGAGGAATCTTGTAATTTATTATTATCATACTTAAGTGGTAGGAAACAGCAAATAAAAATAGGTGTTATTGTTAGCCAATGGGCAGATATCCATAAAGGGGTTCCCCAAGGATCTATATTGGGGCCTCTACTATTTAATATATTCATCAATGATATTTTTTATTTTATTGATAAAGGGAATCTGTACAATTACGCAGATGATAATACTTTGTCATATTGTTCTCCTAATTACAACGATCTTATCAATGTTTTAGAAGCAGAGAGTAAAATTTTAATTGAGTGGTTTCATATAAATTGTACGCAAGCGAACCCGGAAAAGTTTCCGGCAATTGCCATAGGGAAAAAATTCCATCTTTTAAAATTGATGATATTACTATAACATGTGAAGAGACAGTAAAGCTTTTAGGTGTAGATATTGATTTTATGTTGAATTTTGATTGTCATATTAAATCTATTTGTAAAAAGGCTATACAGCAACTTAATATTCTAAAAAGAATCGGTAAAAACTTGTGTAAACTGAGTCGACTCACTATTTTTCATACTTTTATACTGTCAAATTTTAACTTCTGTCCGCTTTCTTGGCATTTTTGTTCAGTGGCCAATACAAAGAAAATAGAAAAAATACAAGAAAGAGCATTACGTTTTGTATTTTCAGACTATAATTCAACGTATGAAGATCTATTAATCAAGGCAAAATTGCCTACACTACATATTAGAAGAATAAGAACAATGGCCTTGGAAACTTTTAAAATTTTATATGATTTAGCTCCACCTGTTTTATCTGACTTAATACATAGACAAAATCATAAATATAATTTTAGGTACAGTAACCTTCTACAGATACACCATGTCAAAACATCAAGGTATGGAAAACAATCTTTTAGGCACTCTGCTCCAGTTCTTTGGAACTCTTTGCCTGAAGAACTCAGTCAATGCACAAATTTTAATCAATTTAAAGGGATGATTTTGAGCTGGGGTGGCAAATTATGTTCTAGTGTTGTATGCAGAAATTAGATTTTAAATTATGGTTGTTTTTGTAAATTCTTGAATGGAGCATAGTGCCTAAAACCATATTGTTACCTGCTATTTTGCTTTTTATTGTTAATTTGCTTACTTATGTAATGCTGCTTTATTTAATGCTTGCATATATATTATTTTCTTGCTATGTTATATATGTGTGCTATTTTCTGCTTTTTAGTGCTTGTAATATGTATGCTTTTGTTGATCATACTTATAACTGTTTTTATGTTCTCTCTGATTACTTCTTTTGCTCTTATGTATGTCATGTTTGTGTTATGTCAATATCTGCATTATGTGTTTCTAAAAATTTGCTTTGCATGCACTGTATATTAATCACTTATGTCGGTTCAAA
The DNA here is from genome assembly GCA_002080025.1 of Modiolus philippinarum. Lineage (NCBI taxonomy): Eukaryota > Metazoa > Mollusca > Bivalvia > Mytilida > Modiolidae > Modiolus > Modiolus philippinarum. The sequence goes on from MJUU01068989.1 coordinate 46,983, forward strand.
AGCTCTCAAGAGCTTATGTTGTATTGTTACTTGACTTGCCGACTTTAAATAAAACTTATTATTATTATAGTAATGGTCTGGTAAATGACGTCACAATCGATATTCACACTTTATCTAATGTCATGAAAGTTTAACTTTCACAATTTGGTATCGTGAATATCGGTAACGTTAATATTTTTAAGCTTCATGTCCATTGATAATTTCTAAGTGAAACCATATATTGAATTGTTTGTGATTTATATGACTTCTTGGTTTTCTTTCATTCTCATAACTGCTTCCAAGGATTTGTATAAATCCATGCTGCTTCCGACAGCGGTGTGACTGATAAAAGATTTTCTCATGATATAGGTCACGTAAATATCGCACGCCGAATTTTTACCCTCTTTGGGGAGGGGGGTGACACGGGGATCTGCACTCCCAGTTCCCAGATTTTTTCTACCTTTTTTTCCAATTCCCACATTTTTTGGCCCCTTTTTCCCAAATCCCATATTTTTGGGCTATTCCCATTTCCCACATTTTTACAAGTTGAAACACCAATAACATCAACAATTTTATTTGCCCACATGTTCCACAAGTTCCTCCATTATACTAAAATATCCTTACAAAAAGACCTAAATTCCGTGCACCAAAATACATCAACTGGGAACAAAATTTTAAACTTTTTATGGATGCTGCGGAGGACTATGCTAGAATACAATCAATATCCATGTTGCATAATAAACGTTAAATTTCGTTATTCTGTACATGTGTTTAAAGGAGTAAACTCTCATCGGCAGCATTAAAATCAAACAATATGGAAAGCCATAGTCCAAAAGTAGTCAAAAAGAAGTACTCATTGCCAAAAATATCGAAAAAGGAAGCCGAATTCAGCAACAAGGACATCCACCAAGTGCCATACATGGAATGAAGCCTCAGTATTTTTAAGGGGTTAGAATTTGGAAGAAAAATGTAAATTTCTATAAAACGCAAAGTGATTTTTTCATGTCAGACAAGTCTGACTATTTGGCCTGCTGGTCCACCAGCAGTGGCATCGGCCCAATGGTTTCAAAATACAATCAATGCCCATGTTGCATAATAAACGGTAAATTAGAAAATAGATTAAGATGAAGACCTTGATTCTCTTTTTGATTGGATTGAGGTTGTGAGGTCTGTGATCCCAAAACGAACCAATCAGCTACAAGGGTCAATGAAAACTAAATGAACATCAATTTTCAAAAATGCTGATGTTGCCAGACATTTGCCCTCCATTCAAGACGAATATCCCGTTGTTCCTGCAGATAAGGCCCATAATAACATCCTTTTTATATGAAAAAATAATTACAGCGAAAGAACATAGAATTGGTAATTCTTAGGGCAATCCATCCTGCACGGCTACCACGCTGTCTAGGGAGGAGATAATACAGTCATAAATTTGTTTTGCTTTCCTTTGTGATTTCGGCCACGGATGAAGACAATAATTTTCACTCTTTGTACTGGACATATCAATTAAACAATTAAACTAATGCCTATACAAACAATGGTACACCACTAGATCTGAAAAAAAGTTCTACAAAACATATTTCTAAGCTGTTAACCTCCATCTTAACATCTGTAATAGAGAGCCTTCAACTTACTTTTCAAGAAGCGGTACTAACAAAATGTCAATGTTGAAAAACTAAATATGTACTTGACATCTTGAACTCTAGATCATTTTCACAATGTAACAGCTTTTAAACTTTTGACTTTTCTGTACCTATATACTACCATTTCTTATGGCTGAAAGATGTTTCTCCCACAAGAACAGAGATATAAGTACGTTGGTATAGGTAGAGAACAAGCATACTTTGTGAAATACGACAACGAATTTGTTTTCAACAGACTAAAGAAATTCCAATGGGCATAATCTGTGCATCTCTTTCAAATAACTTAATACCGAAGTTACTGTGAATTTTGATTTAGCATATGCGTATTTCGACAACTTGTGTCTCTTCAGTGCAGATAAAATCTAAACGTTTGGAAGACCATAAAGTCAAAGTTGTTGAAAAAATTATCAAATATTTCCACTGAACAAAGGCTGAACAAATTGAAGGGTTTTTCAAACAAAGGTAAAAAATAAGCCCAATCATTTCAGATTAGCCTCCGTTTTATAGATAATACTTTGTCACTAAACAAACCTAGCTTTGGTGATTTCCCTGAAGTTATGTAACCAAAAGAACTTAAAATTAAAGATCTCACAACACCTCCACATTGGCCTTATTCCTTGACCATCATTTGGAAATTGACAACAAATGTACACTTAAAACTAGGCTGTATCACAAACGCCATAACTTCACTTTTCCAATAGTCAACATCCCCTTTCTTTGTAGCAACATTAAAACAGCACCAGCATATGGAGCTTATTTCTCCAAACTTATTCACCACTCAAGGGCATATTTATCAAGGGGGCTGCCATGAATTATTATTGTAAATTACGGTTGAATTTGCTTCAGTAAGTTTTCAGAGGAAATAATCAAAATATGATTATCTCATATGCTAAAATGTTAAATTAATTTTCCATAGTGTCAGCCTCGTGTGTTTTTGTCTATAAGACTTATAGGAGCAATTTTCATACATTATTCCTGTAAAGTTTGGTTGAATTGCCTCTATGGTTTCAGAGCAGATGTTTTCCGTAAGAGTCTAGTCAGTGTTAAGCTATATACTAGTATTACTCTAGCGGCCATGTATTTTTGTCGTATCCGAAAATACAGCTTGGTCAAATATGATGTTATACTTTCAAAGCAGATTAATGAAAACAAGAGGATCTCAAGTGCTTGTATCACTCACCTGGACACTGGCTAGCACAGACAGTCTTTGTTAAGGGATCTAAATTAAACTATGGTTACACTTTGCCTAGGGTGTCCTCAGAGGAAAAGACCCTTTAACATGTTTCAGCTGTGTCCAACTTTGGTTCCCTCTTCTGCAGGGGATCATTAATGGACTATTGTGGCCTAGTTTGGTTCCAATTGGCTAAGCAGTTTCAGGGAAGATCTTTGAATGTGTTTTCATATAGGATCAATGTTAAACTATGTTTACTGCTGGCATCTATCATGGGTATTGCACGGAGATGCATGTAAAAAACGCCTTTTTTGCATGGGACCACCTAAAGACTATTGTGACCAAGTAGGTTCCAATTGGCTCAGTAGTTTCAGCGGAGAAGATCTTTAAATGTGTTTTGGCGTAGGGTCCAAGGTTAAAATTATGTTCCCCTCTGGGAGCCATCTTGGATATAGCGAGGACTAAAAAAATATTTTGCAGGGGGACCATCTTAAGACTATTGTTGCCAAGTTTGGTTTCAATTGGCCCAAAAGTTTCAGAGACGAAGATTTTTGAATGAAAAATTTGGACGGACGACAGACGAAAAGTGATGGCAAAAACTCCTCCTGGCTATATAGCCAGGTGAGCTTATGATGTTTTCCAACCATATCCAATGTTAAACTATGCTATGCACTAGCGGCCATATTAGTACTTTTTGTAACTGAAAGAGTTTCCATACATCTGTCCTGCCATGTTTTGTCAAATTTACGTCAGTAATATGATAAAACGTTATAGGCACAACTATATATTATGTAGTGCTTGCTACACCATTAAGTTCTGCTGAGTAGTATCAAAGGAGTTGTGCTGAAAAACTTTGTGATGAATTGATAAACAAGCATGACAGAAAGTTGATTAACCTTATCCAAGATCACTTTTAATTGTACCTTGTCTAAAAGCTGAAAAAATTATCAATTCAAGATAAACAAGAGGATACCATGAAGATGAGACACATTTACATGACTATTTAGGTTAATATCACTGCTCACTCAAGTCAATGGTAGTGAATAAAATGTGATCAAGTAAAGTAATCCCTTTAATATGAAGGAAGTCTTCCACTGTTGGCTGCAAACAGATGATTCGAAAAGATTTAACACGGGGACAATAGATTTATGTTCATTGTCCTTCACTGTCATCATTGCTGTGTTTATCAAGCGACTCTCTATGGATTTCTTCAAAGTTCTTTCTATGAGAATAATTTCATTTCCTTCAGTTAAATCTCTCCATCTACCAATTGACAGACCTGTCAAGTTTTGAAAATAGCTTTGCGTGAGATTTGTGAAAAATTTCAAAGATCAAAGAAAAAAATTAAAAGATCAAAGGATTTGTTGAAAATCTGAATAAAATTTGCGTGAGTCTCACGCCTCATGCGTGAGACTTGACAGGCCTGAATTGATGTTTGGAAAAGCTTAACAGAAACTTGAAGATTTCACAACCCAAATTATAAGAACCCTCAGGGATAACCAAGAAGTTGATCTTGTGATAAACAATGACCACTTTTGATATTTTAATCATTATTTATTTTTTAAGGTATTTAAATTTCCCATTTCCCACATTTTTGTGATTTCCCACTTCCCTAATTTTTTTCATCAATTTTCCCATTTCCCTAAATTTTGTGGCCCTTTTTCCCATTTCCCAAAACCGTGTCACCCCCCTCTCTTTTATTCGTCCACAAATACAAATATTTAACGTCGGTACAATACATAACATTACAACATAAGCTCTCACGAGCTTTTGAAACCGACACCGTTAAATAAAGTTTTTTGCATTTGTATTTGACATATATGTCAAGAAATCAGTCCAGTGTAAATTCTGTACAACACTTTTGTAACCAGTTACAAAAAGGTTACAGATTAGAAATAAATGCTGTAATAATTACATAATATTATGTAACCACTTCACTATGAATCAATATGGCTTACATTAAATGTTCTTCTGCTATATTTTATAGAATGGTTACAAACCCCTTTCACTGTTTTTGACAGGCACCCAATTACATAATATTACCTCATTTTCAATAATTCTCCAGCCCATCTTATAAAATCATTACATTATAAAAAAGTTACAGAATTTTTTCATCTCTATTTTATAAAATGGTTACAAACCAGTTACAATATGAAACAGTTACAAAGTAGTTACAGAATTTTTTCTCCTCTATTTTATAAAATGGTTACAAACCAGTTACAATATAAAACAGTTACAAAGTAGTAACAGAATTTTTTCATCTCTATTTTATAAAATGGTCACAAATTACAAACCAGTTACACTATAAAACAGTTACAAAATAGTTACAGAACGTTTTCTCCTCTATTTTATAAAATGGTTACAAACCAGTTACACTATAAAACAGTTACAAAATAGTTACAGAATGTTTTCTCCTCTATTTTATAAAATGGTTACAAACCAGTTACACTTTAAAACAGTTACAAATATATAGTCTCTAACATTGTTTCCAGTTTATAATGTATATTTCTCACATCGAAATAATTAAATTTTTCACAATTTAAAGTTTGAGGTTTACCGAAAACTTTAAAATGTGAAAATTTAACTATCGAGATGTGAGAAATTGGCATAATAATCCGGAAAACAATGTTAGAGATTTCTCTAATTCCTACTCAATTTATTTGAAGTAAAGCGATCTCCGTGGCTCCAGTCTCAAATATGCCGCCATTTTGTTGCTATCATCGTTGCTATGTGTACCATTGTGCCATTCATTGAAAGGGGTGTTGAGTGTAATATTTGTTTGATAAAAATGTCATGTTATCAATAAATTGAGTTATCTTAGTCATAAACAAAGAAAGCAGCCACAGCCTGCTAAGCTCACCTCGTTGTGCAGCATTGTCACATTTTGCACATGTCAGGAAACATCATTCTTTTTAACAGATATAGTACATGTAGTAATGCATAAAATGTAGCTTACAGACTGCATCAAAAGCATGCATTGTTGTTGTCATCCCAAAATGCATCATACATACCAATATGGTTGATAAGGGACATGTCAGTAAACAGGAATGGACTTTACCATTATAACTAACAAAGTTGCTCATGCATTAAATGTAGGTCTCAGACAGCATCCGAAGCATGCATTGTTGTAGTCTCCCAAAATGCATCTTACATACCAATATGGTTGATGTGGGACATGTCAGTAAGCGGATATGGACTTTTAACCATTCTACCTAACCAAGTCGCTCATGCATAAAATGTAGGTCAGAGACAGCATCCACAGCATACATTGTTGTTGTCATCCCAAAATGCAACATACATACCGGTATGGTTGATGTGGGCCATGTCAGTTAGCAGGAATGGACTTTACCATTCTACCTAACCAAGTCACTCATGCGTGAAATGTAGGTCACAGACAGCATCTGAAGCATGCCTTGTTGTCATCCCAAAATGCATCATACATACCAATATGGTTGATGTGGGCCATGTCAGTAAGCGGGAAATGGACTTTAACCTTTCTACCTAACCAAGTCGCTCATGCGTAAAATGTAGGTCAGAGACAGCATCCGAAGCATGAATTCCAGTCGTCATCCCTAAATGTATCAGGCATACCAATATGGTTGATGTTGGGCATGTCAGTAAGCTGGAATGAACCTTAACCATTCTTCTTAACCGGACAAGGACGCCGACGCGGACGCTAGGGGTATCACAAAAGCACCCCCTCACTCCGTGAGGTGAGCTAAACATGCAAAAACTATTTCGCTAGACAATGATGCAGGTGTTAATTTCATCAACATCTGGTTGCACTATTTCTAGAAACTGACACGAGACATTTACATGATTGACCATTCAGCAAGTAAGATCAATTTCCAAACATGTTGATTATTAATTTCATCTAAATTCATTTGGGAAGTATTTATTTTGAACAAGAATTAAAGAAAACCAAATACCCAAATTACTGTGAATTTATTTACTGCATATGCGCATTTCGACAACTTCTGTATCTTCAGTGCAGATAAAATCTAAACGTTTGGAAGACCATAAACTCAAAGATGTTAAAAAAAAACTGACAGAGAACAAATAACCAATATAATCAAAATGTAAAGCCAAAATAAGCTAAGGACAGAACTTTGCATGAGGGAGATTCCCCTTAGTTTTCAACAAAATTTACCAAAATTTAGATATTGCAAGGTTCCAAATAGTATCGGCTTTCGGATCAGCACTGAAGTACTGACTACTGGGCTGATGAATACCCTCGGGGACTAACAGTCCACCAGCAGAGGCATCAACCCAGTGGTAACAAATAACTAAATACCGAAATTACTGTGAATTTATTTACTGCATATGCGCAACTAATGTCTCTTCAGTACAGATAAAATCTAAACATTTGGAAGACCATAAACTCAAAGATGTTAAAAAAACTGACAGAGAACAAATTACCAATATGATCTAAATGTACATGTAAAGCCAAAAATAAGCTAAGGACAGAGCTTTGCATGAGGGACATTCTCCTTAGCAAAGCTGAGTTACAGAATATTTTATCCTGTATTTTATAAAATGATTACAAACCAGTTACACTATAAAACAGCAATACAATGTAGTTACAGAGATTTTTTTTATCTCAATTCGGCTTTCGCAACTCTGTTCGATAATTTTGTTATTACCTCATTTATAAAATGGTTACAATACTTTTTACAAGTAATGACAAAACACTAAAGTAACTGAGATAATGGATTTCCTTTGTTTGGGTTCTAGTGCTGCTGATGAGGAATTAATTTTCGAAATGGCCATACCGCTCATTAGAATGATAGTAGTTGGAGTTGACCCTTTCCTTCATAACAACGCCTTTTGACGTGTCTAGGTCCCCCTTTTAGGGCTATATGAGGGTGTTGTAATAGACCCTAGGATGAGGATATGGGTTTATTGAACAGAAGATAACCTTGGCAAAAAAATTGAGTGTTTTTCGCGCGCGATTGGGACCAAAAAGATATGTAAGAGGCCCAGAGGGGGTGTGTCCTCCCTCTGTCTGGGAGTTCAAAGGGGGGCGATAGCCCTAATAGCCGCTAGAACAAATCTGGGATTTATGTACATCATCCAATAGTGCTAGCTATTCATCAACACATATATTTTGAAGTTAAACCTTGCTTAGGCATGTACAAATTTGATGCATTCTATTTTTATAAAAAAATTAAAGTATGTTTTGAAGGGAAACGATTAAACTAGAGGCTCAGACACTGAGCCTGTATCGCTCACCTGACAAAATGCTGAACAGCAGGATTTTTCGATGTTCTGTATGGTGGCCATGTTTTTTATATGAATTTCCCATGGGGCCAAAATAAACTTTATTCTGTGCTGGCGGCCATGTTTTTCATTGGAACAGAACAAAATGAGCGATCTTTGTTAAGGACCTTCAGTTCATCATTCCTGTAAAGTTTGGTCTAATTTGCTTCAGCGGTTTCAGAGGAGAAGAAAAAATGTAAATTATCCCATGGGGTCCAATGTTAAACCTTAGATCCGCGCTGAAGCCATGTTTTTTATTGGATGGAAACGAAATGAGCATTCTTTGTAAAGAACCTTCCATACATCATTCCTGTAAAGTTTGGTTGAATTTGCTTCAGTGGTTTCAGAGGAGAAGATGAAAATGTGAATTTCCCATAGGGCCAATGTTAAACTATGTTCCGTGCTGGCGGCCATGTTTTTTATCGGATCGGAACGAAATGAGCAATCGTTGTTAAAGACTTTTAGTACATCATTCCTGTAAAGTTTGATTGCATTTGCTTCAGTGGTTTCAGAGGAGAACAAGAAAATGTGAATTCTCCCACATGGTCCAATGTAAAACCTAAGTTCTGCACTGGCGGCCATGTTTTTTATCGGATCGGAACGAAATGAGCAATCTTTGTAAAGGAACTTACATACATCATTCCTGTAAAGTTTGATTGAATTTGCTTCAGTTGTTTCAGAG
>MJUU01068989.1:59974-73066 GCA_002080025.1 Modiolus philippinarum
ACAATAGTCTTTGGGTGGTTCCTTACAAAAAGGTGTTTTTCAGGATTGCGCTACATTCAACATGGCTGCCAGCGGGGGATATAGTTTAACATTGGACCCTATGGGAAAACACATTCAAAGATCTCCTCTAAAACTACTGTGCCAATTGGAACCAAACTTGGCCACAATAGTCCTTAGGTGGTCCTTTGCAAAAAATGTGTTTTTCAGGCCAGTGCTATATTCAAGATGGCCGCCAGGGGGAAACATAGTTTTAACATCGGACCCTATGGGAAAACACTTTCAAAGATCTTCTTCTCTGAAACTACTGAGCCAATTGGAACAATACTTGGCCACAATAGTCCTTAGGTGGTCCCTTGCAAAAATGGTGTTTTTCAGGATCACACTATATCCAACATGGCCGCCAGTGGGGAACATAGTTTTAACATTGGACCCTATGGGAAAACACATTCAAAGATCTTCTCCTCTGAATGTACTGAGCCAATTGGAACAAAACTTGGCCGCATTAGTCATTGAGTGGTCCCTTTCAAAAAGGTGTTTTTCATGTCAGCGTGATATCCAACATGGCAGTCAGCGTGGAACTTAGTGTTTCCCATGGGGTCCAATTTTAAACTAACAGAGGTCTTCTCACCTTTAACTAATTAGGGATATTGGATTTATAGTTTAATTATATATAAGGGCTCTTTAACATAAAATGTCTATGTTAATCAAGGGCCAGGTGAGCGATACAGGCTCATGATCGAGATGAATAGTGTCTTATTGAAAGCCCTATCCCAACTACGAGATATCTTGTAGCTTGCATTCGTTGAAAAACAATAATTCGAGCTGCATGAAACCTAGTAACTTGCTTAACACCCTAAATTTCGGTTGACGTTGTATGTTTTTTTGCCCTCAAATTTCACCGAGATGTTCCCTTATTTTAGAAATTCACGACACGAGATGAAATATAGTGTCAAAACCTTAAGATTAAGTTTCTTATGGAATTCCACTGTGTAAGCCAGTTAAATATCCCAGCTTCAGCCCAGTGAGAGCTTGGGCCTAGTAAGAAGAATGAATCGATTGGAAGGAACGTTTATTCCAACATCTAAATCAATGTTGGAACACCCTGACCCTTTTAATTGACATTCAAACCTTCGGTGGTTTCACATAGAACTTAAGATATTCCAAATGAAGTATAAAATTAAACAATGTTGTCCGAAATTTTAACAAATTAAGTTTTCTCAATGATTCAGTATTAGGTTAAATGAATCAAATCCCACAAATTATTTTATGGATGACTCGTGACTAAAAAACAACCTCTAGGTTTTTTCAGGGTGAGAACTTCAACTCGTGCTCCTGTGCAACGACTGAGTAACGATCGAAAAGTAAAATACCAAATTTCAAACGAATTTCGAAAATATGGGTTTGGGCAATAAATTTAGTATGAAAAATCTAGTATTTTGTCGAGATGCGTTGTATCCGGGCCGAGATGATCGCATCTTTGCTTGGCAAGGGTTACGATCCACTCCTCTCAAGAGGAGAGGAACGGATCGTAACCCTTGGCTAGCGAAGATGAGATTATTAGAGATAAAAACCCATCATTACGACAGAGAGAAACACCATATCTAGACGAGATAACAGTTTTCTCAATTTTTTTTTTGTGACTCTTGCTTAAACTAAAACTTTGTGAATTCGTAATAACAGATTTTACAATTTGATATCAGAGTTTCAAAATTTGTTTAATTCGTTATAACAATTTCAACAATCTGCTTTTACGAATAAAATTCATTATAGCAAATTCCAGAATGCGTTATAACGAATTCAAAAATGTTTTGATAGGTCCTATATGGGATTCCTTAAAATATAAAAAGTACGTCCGGAAACAAATGATTTCCTTACTCATAACATCATAGAATTTCTTGCTCCCATCTGCGTCATACTATTTTAACATCAATTTTAGATGTGTGTTGGCCAGGGTGTGGTGCAATTTCCATACAAATGCTGGAAAGCCGATTTTATTTGGAAATTGTAATATCTATAATTTCGTTGAAAACTAAGGAATACTTTTCCCACAGTGCATACAGTGCTAAAGATGTATGGGATAGGACTGGAAGTTTTACCAAAGTGTCACCGTCTCGAAATTCAGTTTCATAGAATATGATTTGATAAGAGCCATCATGTCTGTCTTACGACCTTCATTTTTACCAAAGTACAAGACTATTTTAGTTGTGTTTCAAACTTTGTATTTGTAGCCCGTCTTGTCTCAATTCGCCGTTTCAGAAACTAATGGACCTTCGGACTAATGAACCTTCGGACCAAAGGACCTTCGGACTAATGGACCTTCGGACCAGTCGACCTTCAGACTAATGAACCTTCGGACCAATGGACCTTCGGACTAATGAACCTTCGGACTATCGAGCGGTCCCCGATTTTTTCAAGTCTAAAGACCCAAACAGTGTAAGAGAGTACATATGGAATATTAGACATTTTGTTTTTGATACTGACTATAGCACGCTCAGGATCAAGTGAGCCCATGTAAACCACCAGAAAAGTCGTAAATCACAAGAGACATTTCAAAAGAAATGGTTGGTGAAACCAGTATTATGGTGCACTGCTAAAAAAAACTGATCCTTGCATCCAGAAAAATGTTCCTTCCATTATGCAAGTTTTTACTGAATTACAATCATTTGCATCATTCATAAAAATTACATAAGTTATCGGATTAAGATGAATGTTTTTACATGTGATTGGTTATTTATTTGGAAATTAATCTTATCAAAATTACACAGCATTAACCCTTTTCAGTGCAGAGAAAAATTTTAGTTTTATTCAACAATACATGTCTAAAGATCTCATCTAAACATGCTAAATCTATACTTGACTACTTAGAAACAGACAGTCACAATGGTATTATATAGAATGTCCTTTCAAAAAAGGTGTATGGCAGGTCAGGCCTAAAAAGAAATTCTATGTTTCCAGTAACCATACCCCGACCCTGATTTTTTATTCCCTCTTCACAAAAAATAAAAAAGTGACATCAACTGTTGGACATTGACGGACCCTGTTTTGTTTACAGTTTTCCACGATATGATGCTATTATAACTATATAAACAGATAATTCTTTCGAGAAGCTAAAAACTGTTCCAAACTGTCCTTCAAATGTACTTCTAGGGGTAAAATCTATGAAAATCACTGAAGATTACTTCAAAACAATGTGACAGGTGCCATTTTGGGTTTATAAAAGTAACTGCGGATCGGACTCGGAAAAATCATGTTAATTTTCCAGATCAGGTTGGGGATTTACCAAAAAATAATTTTTTTTTTTTATTTTCCCACCTATCGACCCTTTTTATACGACCGCAAAAATTTTTGCGGTCGTATAATGGTATGGTGCTGTCGTCGTCGTTGTCGTTGTCGTCGTCTGTAGACACTTTTGTTTTTGGCCAATAACTTAAGTTCCAGATGATCAATCCTTGTGAAATTTTTACACAATGTTCCTTGGCACAAAAGGAATGCTTGGGTAAGTTTTGGTCATTGTGGCCCCACCCGTTTTAAAAAAAGGGGCCAAAAGGGGTTATATTAGGTGTTTTCACATATTTGACTGTAGAATCTTTATTATTTGTTGGATTTTGATGGGGTTTCTTTCAGTAAACTCCTTAGAAAATTTCCAATCTGGAGTATGCCAACGGATTTCATGTGGCATGTACCGTTCACAAGATAAATGGGGCCCAAAAGGGGCTAATTTCAAAAATTTAATTTTTTTATTTTTAGTCCGATTTTGATGCAATTTTTTTCAAAGGATTCCTTATGAAAAATTTACATAGCGCTCTACTATTAGATTTTTGGTAACTTGTTTCCTTACCCAGCTATGAGGGCCAAAGGGGGCCAAAATCATAAATTTACAGATAACCTTAAATTTTTATTTTTCATCGGATTTCGATGGGATTTTTTTCTTTGGATTCCTCTTGATGTAAGCTTTCAGTAGTATGTCAACGGATTTGGTGTAGCTCTTACCGTTTCCGAGCTTTGAGGGACGAAGGGGGCCAAAATCATAAATTTGCAGATAACCTAAAATTTTTATTTTTCATCGGATTTTGATGGGATTTTTTTCTTTGGATTCCACTTGATGTAAGCTTTCAGTAGTATGTCAACGGATTTTGCTTAGCTCTTACTGTTTCCGTGCTATAAGGGTTCACAGGGGCCAAAACTGCAAATTTGCAGATTACCTAAATTTTTTATTTTTCATCGCATTTTGATGGTCTTTTTTCTTTGGATTCCTCTTGATATAAGCTTTCAGCAGTATGTCAATGGATTGGGCGTAGCTCTTACCGTTTCTGGGCTATAAAGGGTCAAAGAGGAATCATAAGGAGTCATAAGGGCTAATTTTTATTTTCCCTAGTTTGTGTCCAGCTAATTTCTGGGTCAATCTCCTTATTGCGTCCTTCTAATTATTGTGTCAAGCTCTTTCGTTTGTCCATACTCGCTTTAAATTACACTTTTTCAGATTTCAGTGGACGACATGCTGCGGTCGTATCATGCTGCGTTTGGCGTAGCCCTTTATTTTTTTTTAGAATGTTACCGGAAGCACAGAATTTTTTTTTATGCCTCAACACTTTTTACTAATGCAAAACTTTTAGGTTCGGACAAAAAACTGATTTTCATTGTTTCACTCTATGTTGGTTCCGTCTGCTAAAGTGCAAAGAGGTGTGACAAGACAGCCTACCTGCGTTGTAGTAGGTAATAGATATATAGCCAGTAAACGTCGACTGAGCTAACTGAATATTTCTTTAGCTCATTCGGTTAGGTGGCTGGCTGAAGTGCTAGAGGTCCCGGGTTCGATCCGCAGAGTTGACATTAGTCAATTTTGTAGGAAGAATCATGCTCTCCGATTACATTTGGCACCCAGCAAAAAAACAACAGTGGTTAGAAGCAGCTAACCTTTGTTTGTGTGTGATATTTGTGTTGAGAGTCATACATAGCAAGTATGATGACTCTCAAGGTGGGGGAAGTGTGACAGGACAGCCTACCTGTGTTGTAGTAGGTAGTAGATATATAGCCAGTAAAAATCGACTGAGCTAACGGAATATTTCTTTAGCTCATTCAGTTAGGTGGCTGGCTGAAGTGCTAGAGGTCCCGGGTTAGATCCCAGAGTTGACATTAGTCAATTTTGTAGGAAGAATCATGCTCTCCGGTTACAGAGGAAACAATACTTCTGTAACTTGAGTGACACCAAAACAAAAGTTGGGAGTCCAGGTTTAATTAGATAAATTAAGTCAAAGAAAGTGATCGTGGAGTCAGGGGCCTTTGTAGTTTATACATTTATATTGATCTTTTACCATACCTGTCAACCTTTAAAAGACCCAAGTAGTGAGATCTCCCTACCAAAATTCTGTCAAGTAGGGAGATCTCCCTGCCAAGATTTTTTTCAAGTAGGGAGATTTGGCGTAAGAGGCTATCGCGACATATATTTAGACCTATTTTAACAGAATTTAGTCTAGATGATACTTAAATGTATTTATTATATCCAAATAAAGTACCATGCTCAACAGGGATGGGGTCAATTACATTGGAAGCTAATTAATTAAATTACAATTACTTTCCGAAAATGCTCAATTAAATTACAATTACACTTACATGGATTTTGGAATGTAATTAATTAAATTACAATTACTTTGCATAGGTAATTAATTGAATTACAAATTACATTTGACGCCAAAATGTTGTTTTTATTATTTATTTTCACGATTTATTTATCATGCTAACAAATGAAAATTAATCTGAGAGCCATGAAGGAAAGCATTACATATTTAGTATTCTTGTAAAATTAATAAACAACCAAAAAATTGACTGATGTGAATACTGATTGTATAAACTTTATCTACATGGAATGTTCAAATGTATTGTCCTCTGGCCTTAACCTATCAGACCCTAAAATTTATCAATTATTTTTACTTTGGGGTGGTTATTGTAACTGTCAGACTGGCAAGTTAACTCAGTAATATTTTGAGTTATTTCGAATTCCCTCAGTTTGCAGACAGCTTACAAGTTTGTCTAACTTTCATACAACTGTTACTTAAATGTGTAAGTAAAATATTTGTGAAAGCTCAGCAGACAGTTTAAACACATCAACAGAACATTCACTTAATTAAAAAATGTACATGTATTTAAGGTTTAATCCTGGTTTGCATACATTTAATTACAGGTTTATATAAACGTATAGGAAAGTGTTGTTATAATAATTATAGTCTGTTCTTTACTGTTTATCTTAATTTCACCTGAATTTTACCGAAAGAATTGTAGTTAGAAATTAGAAATTTTTAAATATTCTAGCACAATATTAGAAAAAATATTTGTTTTAAATATAACAGTTAAAGTAAAAAATAAAGTTCATTAAAATGTTCATTTTAAACATTGCTGTTATTTAATAGGATAAGACTGACAGTCTCAATTTTCAGATAAATGAAAAATGAAAAATGCTTATTTCTAAAAAAAAAAATTATGTGTATAAGGCTGTCTGTACATATTCCCACTTGTGTTCGGCTTACTACCACAAGAAGACAGGCCACCCTATCAGATTCTTCAGTTAAGCAAGAGATATTCTAGACTTCAACCACAAGCTTTATTTATCCAAATGATAGTGCCGATAATATATACCCAGGTGCAGGTGTGACGATCAGAGGTTACTTCTTTTACTATACGCAATGCATCCCACTGTTTAAGGTGTCTCAGTGGTATTATTCCACCATTTTTGTCGTATACTTGTTCATTTAGGTTTCATTCATTAGAAAATTTAACAAAATTGTTATTTAAAATGTAAAGAAAGTTCGAAATTATTTAAAATTATATTCCTAATCACTTTTACAACATTTTTTTCTGCATTAGAAAAAGGTGAACTGAAAACAAACAAGCTTCAAATCTGTTGCTGGATTAACAGAACACAGAAATTATGCAAGGGAGATAATTTGATCAAAGAATTTTACAAAGATATCACTAGAGAAATTAACATTTTCCAATTTATACCCCTTATTTTTATTGTTTATATGTAAACTATATAATGATATCAAAACACATGCAAAGTATTAACAAAATCTATATTATATTTTTCAAACTTTCCTCTCATATAATCATTTTTTCTTACAATTCTATGCAAAATCCCGAAATTTTCATTTTCAGTTTTTGTGCTTAAATGAAGGGTGACCCCAAATTTTATTTCTTAATTTGAATAATAATACAGTAATGTTTCTACACAGAAAAATTCACAAAACTATTAGGAAAATAATACCCTTCAGACACCTTAATAAAGAAGCTTTTCTGAATATATTATGAAATCTTAAATTTGTTGTTGCGTTTATTTTGCAATCAAAGAAAAATTGAAAGTCATTTTCAAATAACATAAATTTCTATTTCGATAAGGAGTTCATATTTATTTAGTTTAAATTTTGTAAGAAGAATTTGTTTTACTTTTTCACTCAACTAGCATTAATTTCAAAAGTCTTAGTTCTTATCTATCCTATTTCGTAAAACTTTCTTACTTGAAGCATAATGCACATCAAACATACAAAATGCATACATACGTTTGTAGTATTTTTACAGGTAAATTGTATTTCATGTATTTTTTTCTTTTTTGTAATATTGAAAATAAACTATAGATCTTCAAGGTATGTGAACCTATTGTCTTTTTTGTTTACTTAACTATTTAATTAGTAGGGTAATTAAATGAATGCAAACCAGGATGACACCGTATTTAAAAGGTTGATTTTCCAAGGGCACTAATTAGACCATGATTAAGTCTTGTTAAAGTAAATATGACAAACATCTTATTAGAAGCCATATTGCTGTAGGCATTTGTAATAAGACACAATAAACATATTTTTAACTGTTTATACAACAGTTTATCAATTTAATTTATATTTCAAACATTAATTAACACGAGTTACTCTATTAAAAACGTCTAAAAAATGTTTAAAAAATGCATCAGAGGAAACAGCAATTTGATGTCCATATTTGAAAACAAGAGAGAAAAAGTTATATTTCTTGAATGAAAAACACCTAGTCATAATGAAACTATCTAAAATTTCTAGAATACCCATAAGAAGAAAGGAGGTAACCATCTTTCATTCACCCTCTTTTAGCATGTATATGTAATTGAATGTAATTGGAAAAGTAATTGAAATTACACACCTTTTTTGGTAGTAATTAATTAATTAAATTACAACTACATGTAATTCAATTTTTTGTCAATTACACATTACTTCCAATTACATCAAAATTTGTTATTAATTTCAATTAATTACAATTAATTAAAATTACACATTACAATTACCCCATCCCTGATGCTCAATCACCTATTCATTAATGTATTTATATACTTAAATTACATTTCCTAAATTTGATTGTGCTTGATCTTCAGTATGCGGTATGGGTTATATCTTTCACAAGTTAGGGATGTGACCCCTGTTTAGTATTTTAGATTTATAGAGAGAATGGTAGAAACATTTAATTATTCAATTTAAAGATCAAATGGATATATAAGATGAAATAAATTATCTTGGATTTGTAAATAAAATTAAATAATTTTGCAAACTAGCATGCAAAATTTGCTTTAAAACTCTTTCAGACTTTAAATTTAAGTTAAAATTTGTTTTTGATGTAAATTGATTAATCCAAAAGGATCATACATATGTAACTAAAATGCTTTTGAATTAAATAATAAACATTGAAACACAGTTTTTAAAGGGAAACAACTCAAATGTAAAAAAAACATGTTTGGTAAAAATAGATATTTTTTCCTGCATTTGAAGGGGAGTTTAATTGTAAAAATATATTGGATAAGAAATTCAACATTTAAAAAATTGATTATCTTAGACAATTGACAGGAAATTGCATTTACAGGTAAGCAGATTATCTCTGACTGACAGGTAATTAGGTGATTTCTTGGGTAAACACTGCTGATGAATGTTTGTTTACAACTGAACTAATCCTTTAATTAGCAGGACAGGCGTAATAAAACTATCATTTTGGGCAATAAGTTAAAAGTGACAAAGATTATGAGCATCATGCTTCCATTTTTGGCAATTTTGTCAGAAATCTGGAGATTCTTAGCTCACGATCGGGAGACTACTAGCTGTCCGGAGATACATGAATTTTTGACAAAATATAGGGAGCCACCCGACGAAATCAGGAAGGGTAGACAAGCATGTTTTACAGAATGTGATCCAGACAGATGTGTAAAAGCTCAGGCTCATTTGAAATATTTCACGAAAGGATATGGAGTAAATGAACATGAGACCATAACACATATGTTAATTCGAACTGCAATAATTTTAATGAGCTGTATGGCCATTTCGGAAATTAATTCCTCATCAGCAGCACTAGAACTAAAACTAAAACTCTTAATCTGTCAAAATCAGTCCAAGACCATTTCATCCTTGCCAGCTACAAAAAATGTGTTGAATGAGGGGATAATCAAGGCTGAGAAACTCTTTGCCAACTTTTTGCATTACTGTCATGTAAATTTAACCAAGCTTGTAATTGTTTTGAAAACGTACCTTATTAGGTTGTCCTAAAATCAGCAAAACAGGCAAATGTTGAATACAATGGGAGTTTATAGAAGTAAATTTTTTTTCATATAAATTTTGTACAATAATCTGAAAGTATGTCATGCATTTTCATCCGCATTTTGGTAGATTATTACATTATTTCTTTCTGTCAGAGATTGGCAACTATGATGAGACAAAAATCTCAATTTAAAGGACCGACTTCACCTGACTTCAAAATTTTATCCTTGCAAGATATTAATGGTACTTATGTTCTAATTCGTCATACTCAACCGAACATAAATTATTTATTAAATAAAACACAAACACCTGTTTATAGGTAACGCTCGCTATAGACGTGCAGCAGTTTATTTAAAAAGAGGAAAGTTACGAAAAGTCCATCAGGCACAGTGACATGGCATGGATGTTACCAATCTACAAAATAAAAAACAATCATGTTAACAACCAAAGCATGTATAGGAATTATTCCTAATGTGTATCTACATGTGGGTGGGTGGGCGGGAAACTTAATCGAACCTTGCTGCACGAAAACCGAGCTTCGAATACTTTAACTTAGTGCGCTCTTAAAAACATAAACTATTCCCGCTAAAACATATGTATGAAAATCGTGCTATTAACATATAAATGCGTTTAAATGCATTGCGACAGATATAAACCAATAACATTTAAATTCAATATACAAAGCAAACCGGTTTATTTTGAAATAAACACCAATGGTATTTCTCCAATGAGACACACACCCACGTGTGTACAATATTTGTAAACATAAACACGTGTTCTGCTAAATGTACCTTTAATAAATACATTTGTTACTTTTGATTTGTTTTGTCTGGGCTATCAAGGCCATGACAGCATTTTTTTACTGTGTCTACCCTCATTTAATGCCAGCATTTGTCAAATGGTAGCCCCGTTTTATGTATAATATTGTTGCTACTTGGTTCTGTATAACCTTTTTTGAAAATTGATATTTAGCTTCCCGAGCAAAAGATGCATTTATCACTACATGTTAATAATAATATCATTGCAATTCTGTTTTCACATGATAATGACTTTCATTTGTACATAGAAGAATAAACCATCACGAAAAATTCAGGCTTAAGAAATTATACAAAGGTTAATTTTATTTCTTGGAAATAAATTGTCATGACATTATGTTGGCTCACGGTAATCTGTTGTACAGAAGAAATTAGATTTTTTTAAGTCTTAATTTAACTTTTTCTAGAGACAGTGAGTTACACAAGAAGAACAAATCTGTGTGGGGAGATAACATCACATGATATTGGACAAGAAGTTAGGTTATGTGGATGGCTACAATATCAGAGGATGGGAGGTGTATTCCTCATTATCAGGGACTGGACAGGACTTGTTCAAATAGTCCTTTCAGAGGAGGTTGGTATCCTAATATTATAAATAAACAGTTGGGGATCTATCTGTATGTCAGCCTCCCAATAGATCATTTGATTGAAATTTAAATTATAGATTGTTAAAAACAAATTATGACCAGAAGAGCTCTGAATCTAAAATAGACAACAGTCTACATGTATCAGCTGATTATTACATAATAGATCATAATATTATCACTCTATAAAGAACATGCAATATTTTAAATACAGTCTAAATACAGCTTCTTAGTCATAGCATACAAAGGTTTTCTGCAATCTGAATGAAATAAGGTATCAAGTAGAAAAAAGAAGGGAAACGGGGAATGTGTCAATGAGACAATGACCCAAAGGGGAGTAATAACAACTCAAAGCCACCATAAGATCTTAAATGAACGGTGAGAAAACCCCACACCCAACGGCAGGTCGGAGTCGGCCCCTGAACAAAGTGCAATCAAGTCCAGCGAATTAAACATCATCCTAGACTCCTATAGACATAAAGTAAACTAACTAGAAAAAGGACAAGACACACAAAGGCTTAATAAATTCCTGACTTAGGACAGGCGCAAACCTGCTGCAGCGGGGTTAAACTAGTTTTATTTTATCCAAACCTTCCAAACCTTCCCCCTACAGCCAATGTGATAAATAAAAAAACAATCGTAACAACAGTAAAATTCAGTTGGCAACAGGACTGAGTCAATTGTGAAAAATGAAACTGAAAGAACTAAATATACGGACAAAAACATGAAATCACAAGAGACTACTAACAGTTAACTGACATGCCAGCTCCAGACCTGCATAAATGATTTTCTTTGGAAGACATCGATAAACAAATACTGAAGCTAAAAGGTATTAAAAGGGGAGATTTTAGTACAATCAAAATTGGAAAATGCAGCAATTCAAATGTAACACAAATGGAGTCAAACATGATAAAGATAAAACATACTGACAAAAATGAACAGGAATGCCACAAAGCTTAAACACTAGCAGTGTGAATCCCCTGAAAAAAAAACTGGAAGTATCATCAGGTATTCAGGAAGGATAAAGTATATGATCTGCTCAAAAGGAAGGCACACAGCAAATAGCCAGCTTAATGTCATTTTCTAAACCCCCAAAAAAACCAGTAAGTGTTAATTCTCAAACAACATCCAAGTAAAACTTTTCTAAATGTTTTTGTTAATCTTTCTGCATTCAGTTAGTACCATGGTAATTATAAATCAGTAACAAATTCATCACAATGAAGACAAAATTAAAAAGTTGAACAATGCTGTGTAGAAGAAATCACAAAAAACGAGAATCCTGGCAATTTGAACTCCGACTGAAAACCTTTAGTATGATTTAAAAAGTGACAAGTCTTTCAGTATATCATTTTGAGAACATTGTATACCCCTTTTTGTAATAGACAATCACACTAAGTTCTTTTTTTTAATCATTTATCGACAAAAATGTTGACAGCCAACCAGTCTTGCCCTCTAATTTAAGTTTTATAGTTAGAAACAAGAAATTCCAACCATAAACTCCTGCACTTGAGGAGAAATTAACATGGCACCAATAATTCATACTTGTAAAATGTACATATATATTCCAGATGAAATCAGAGATAGATGCACATAAATTATCATATGAAAGTGTCATAGAAGTACATGGACATGTCAGACCAAGAATTGAAGGACAAGAAAACAAGGTTTGTATTATTTCATTCATAAATTTCACTCTTATCTCTTAAAAGATACATGTAATTGTTCCCAAAAAAATAAAACAGTATGTACAAATTGTCTGGAAGTTAGTACATTCATCTGGTATCATTGTAATTTTTGGATTAATTGACATTGTTGTAATTGACATGTTGATGACTATGATTTGACTTTTGACACTGGTGATCGGTGATGCATGCATAGCAGGAGACACATACTCTGTCAGTGCACCAATTGTTCAAGTCTCACTCGTTAAGGAGATGATATGAACATTTCCATGTTATTGCTTATAGTTTTAACTGTTAAATGGATTTTGATTGCAAAACTGGAAAGACCATTTGTTCTGGAACAAATTAAGCTAAAAATGTTGATCAGTCATGGGCTTTCTTTTTGAGATATATTTCATGTTGACAAAATGGCAGGAAAAGACTTTCGTTGACTATTATCTTTCTTTAACATTGTTTTCTTTCACATGAAAAGAAAACT
>MJUU01068989.1:91930-106767 GCA_002080025.1 Modiolus philippinarum
GGTGTACAGAAATAGAAATATGGCTGATATTTACCTAAAAAGCCTACAGGGAAGGAGATAAATGTCATTAATGAGACAAAAATATAGAGGGAATTTAGATCTGCAGCATGAAATACCTGTGTGAACCTAAGTTATGGCCATTTTTGAGAAAAATAAAATATTATTTACATTTTTCAACCATATATTTATGATCACAGGCCATAATTTGACAAGCTAGTGCAATTTTTGGGAAAAGAATGAATGGTTGCTAAGGTGAATAAGGGCAAAACCTATTCAAAGATATGATGACGCCTGCCTCTTAAGGTCTCATATACCAGTTACGACGTTGCCATTTACTTCAAGGCTAAATCAGCCATTTTCCACTGTTTGCCCTCAACATATAGGTTTAGCTTGACTTTTGAGTTGTATATCATTTCGAAGCTTTTAACTAAGGAATCCAAATCTGCCATAAAAATATGGGGTGAACCGTTTAGATTTTTCGCAAAATGGCACCGAATAAAAATATGAAATAAACAATAATATTTACATTTGAAAAAACACATGCTTTCCAGTTCTTGTCAGGGCCTTATTAAGCACCCAGTAAAACAATATTCATACACCAGCTTCAAATATGACAGTTGTCTCAATAAATATACATAATCTGCTTTCAAAAAAGTATTCTCATGATATTCTAACTGAAAGGATAAACATTTTAGCACTTCAAACACCCTCTTTTCAAATTTTAGATTTTTAGGAACTTTATGACTGAGGGACCAGTTGACCCGGAACTGGTTAATGAGACCATAGCTGAAAATTGCTGAATTGATGAGAATGAATTGTATGTTTAATTTCCAGCACAACTTTGGGAGAATTTGAAACCTCAGATCAAAATTATAAATGTGAAATACAAAATAGAAAAATGATAAGTGATCGAGCTTTTAACACACTCATTCACCCCTATACTTCACATTCTGGCTCACATGATGTTATTTAAGGATTCATAGCTTACAAAAGCATGATAACATATACATCTCATGATCTAGTAAATACTGCAGTGAATATGAAAAGTTACAGTTTAGTGATTTATTTTGCTGTTTTAGGTGGACTTAGAAATGTCATTTACAACACAAAGAGACATACAAGATTTAATAGAACATTTACTGCAGTATAGTTGGCCTGAAGGGGAGATAGCTCTACCCTTCCCTGAAATCAGTTACACAGAAGCCATGACTAATTATGGAACAGACAAACCAGATATACGATATGATATGAAGGTAATTGGGGTTCAATAGAGGGGGTCAATGTTCAGTGAAAAGTGGATAAAAAACAGTTTGGTTTGATGTACAAAAAAAAAAATCAAAATTCTTGTGTGCTTTGTACAAATGTATAATTTGTATGAATGTACTCCAAATAATGAAGATTGTTTACAAGGTATGAAAAATAAAATAAGAGATGTACTTTTAATGAAAATAACCTTTACCACCCTCATATAGATTAGGCATTTGGTAATGATACATAAACTTATAACAAGTGAATAAAAAAATGAGTACAAATTTAGGTCACCGCATAACCTGAAGTGATTACAGCAATCTCAATATACCGTATAGCAGGTAATTTTCGCGGGGTTTTAATTTTCGCTTATTTTCGCGGATAGACCTAAATCGCGAAAATAAATTCCGCATATATTTTATGTATTCATAAGATATATATTGGATCTTGGATAATCCGCTAAAATTTTTGGCATACAATATCCACTCAAATCCGTGAAATTTTTGACACGCGAAAATAACCCACTATACAGTATACTGTAGACAGGTATCTTCTTAGATCTCTGAAAATATGAGATGTTTTAAAGTGACTGAAATAGTACAGTAATGCAATATATTAGTTCAAGTTTTGTTAGGAACTAAACTTTGCAAGTTTTACTGTGGCAAGTTTTCCAGCTGCATGCAGAATGTCATTAAAATTACATTGCATATTCAAATTTTGAAAAAATGGGTCAAATATATGTATAGAGAAAGCCTAACAATGGGTTTTGAATGAATACATAAGTAACTGGAACAATAAAAAACTACACAAATTGTCAATATAATTTCAGCTGGTAAATGTATCGGATAGTCTTTCCTCAAGTGGAATTAAATCATTTGAAGACATTCTACAGAGAGATGATGGACAAATCATAGCCTTAAAGATACCACAGGGTACAGTATGTATACAGAAAACCATATTTGTTATCTGTCACAAGATGATTTTTTTCATTCCATAAGGTGTAATAACATTAAACAATTATTCAAAGCTAAAAATGCAGTAAAACTTGAGTATTATGAGTACACTTATAGTGAATTTATAAGGGATGAATAAACTGTAAAACTAACTTGATTTTTTTGATAACTTATTTCCTCAAACCATGAATGAAGGCTAATTAAGCAGCTGTGAAATTTTGCAATAAATTATTAATTATTTGAAACATTTTCTTTCTTGTGGTTTCAGTATTATTTTTGTAAGAGATTATGAAACTAAAATTCAGTATTGATGTTTTTAAACCATCAGCTATACCTATATGTAAGTATTATATTTCCAGAAATACCTGTCCAACAAAGAGATCAAAGATGCCATGAACAGTTGTCATACAGAAACACATGTAAGCATTTGACCTAAGTATTCCTTAGTATTGTGTAAAAATTAAAAAAAAGTTTTAACTGATGACCTTTGTTCAGTTGAAGGTTGGAACCTTGAAGAAAGAACTGAAATTGCCTTAATAACTCTAGCCCTTTTACTCAGGACACACCCTATGATGATAGTGTACTAAACAGCAGTTATCCAGAAATGATACTTTTTTATCTGCCATGAATTTTTAAATTTCTGTTGAATTTCCTGATTTCAGACATTCCAAAAAATAGTATGAAAATAAATTGCAGATGAAAAGCATAAAAAAAATACTTTTATATTCTCTTAAACCAGTGAAGCAAATTCAACCAAACTTTACAGAAATGATGTTGGGAATGTCAGTTACAAAGATTACTCTTATCATTTCAAAGTTAAGGTAGTACGGGAGTTTAAAATTGTGCATCATTCTTGCGCATGTGACAAAAATGGAGTTCATTGTGGGAATGTAGCCGAAACCATTTTCAATGTCTTGCAATAGTTAAAGTTGATGAAATATGCCACTTTCATTGCATAACCATATAAAATATTTCACCTTTTCATCAAACTCCTGTTCCAATAAGGGGAGATAATTTGTATAGAAATAACAGGAAAAAAATAAGTTTTTCACAATTTATTCAAAAATTAGTTGGGTGACCCCTAAATTTTTTTCATGGAAAAGGGACTGTATATTAGCTAATATTTTACCAAATTTAAAAAAATTCTATCTGATGTAAGTAAAATAAATTAATTTTTTGTTAAAATTCACTGATTTTCCCTATTATTTCAACCAAAATAGCAGATTTTAACATGACATATTTAATTCCTATTTGGTCGGTGACCCCCAATTTTTAATTTAATTTTTGTATGCTCTAATAACAAAGGGTAAATCATGAAAATATGAAAGACGTTTTAAAGTGACTGAAATAGTACAGTAATGCAATATATTAGTTCAAGTTTTGTTAGGAACTAAACTTTGCAAGTTTTACTGTGGCAAGTTTTCCAGCTGCATGCAGAATGTCATTAAAATTACATTGCATATTCAAATTTTGAAAAAATGGGTCAAATATATGTATAGAGAAAGCCTAACAATGGGTTTTGAATGAATACATAAGTAACTGGAACAATAAAAAACTACACAAATTGTCAATATAATTTCAGCTGGTAAATGTATCGGATAGTCTTTCCTCAAGTGGAATTAAATCATTTGAAGACATTCTACAGAGAGATGATGGACAAATCATAGCCTTAAAGATACCACAGGGTACAGTATGTATACAGAAAACCATATTTGTTATCTGTCACAAGATGATTTTTTTCATTCCATAAGGTGTAATAACATTAAACAATTATTCAAAGCTAAAAATGCAGTAAAACTTGAGTATTATGAGTACACTTATAGTGAATTTATAAGGGATGAATAAACTGTAAAACTAACTTGATTTTTTTGATAACTTATTTCCTCAAACCATGAATGAAGGCTAATTATTTTGCAATAAATTATTAATTATTTGAAACATTTTCTTTCTTGTGGTTTCAGTATTATTTTTGTAAGAGATTATGAAACTAAAATTCAGTATTGATGTTTTTAAAGCATCAGCTATACCTATATGTAAGTATTATATTTCCAGAAATACCTGTCCAATAAAGAGATCAAAGATGCCATGAACAGTTGTCATACAGAAACACATGTAAGCATTTGACCTAAGTATTCCTTTGTATTGTGTAAAAATTAAAAAGGTCTGAAACTAAATAAGTTTTAACTGGGGACCTTTGTTCAGTTGAAGGTTGGAACCTTGAAGAAAGAACTGAAATTGCCTTTATAGACAAGTTATTTGTCTAAACAAAGACCGCTTAATTTCTAAATAATGGATAGTAACTTAAATGCAGCAACCAGACTAATGGAACATTGGTAATTTGTCACTCTATCTCACATTTCACCAAACTTCATAAAATCCATGAGATTCAATAAGAGACTAAAAGGGTACTATAAGGGGGATGTGTCGTCTGCTTGCGTTATCCTGTTTGCGTGTGTATACAACATTGTATCTCAATAATTGGATGCACTTGTAAGAACCAAATACCAAAGTTAATACCAAACATCAAGAATATCCCAAATAAATATTTGTTGCAGCCAGAACTCTATGACTGAGGTTGTAAATAACTAAAAAGGAAGATAAAGAAGATATTTTATTACTAACTATTATTAATACTATATACAAAATTAAAAACTTTCAATTTGGAAAAACTGGGGACTAACAGCTGTTTGACAATTTAGCAATAAAATTGAGTTATCCCCCTTTGACCAAAATACAAAAATAAAACTTGGGGGATAAGATACAAAGGATAATGTGTAAAATTTGTATCGAATCTGCCAAATACAGGTGCAAAGCAGCTGTAGCCCCAAGTTACTCTAGCCCTTTTACTCAGGACACACCCCCTATGGTGATAGTTTACTAAACAGCAATTATCCAGAAATGATACTTTTTTATCTGCCATGAATTTTCAAATTTCTGTTGAATTTCCTGATTTCAGACATTCCAAAAAATAGTATGAAAATAAATTGCAGATGAAAAGCATAAAAAAGAAAATTTCATATTCTCTTAAACCAGTGAAGCAAATTTAACCAAACTTAACAGAAATGATGTATCGAATGTCAGTTACAAAGATTACTCATATCATGAATTATTTAAAAAATCATTCATGTATTCAGGACCATCCTTGTGGAATGATCTGCCAAAATCTATTCGTGATGCACCTAATATTCATTCTTTTAAGTGCAAAATAAAAGACTATTTGATGAGTTCTCAGTCTGAACAATTATAATTGTTATATTGTATATTGTAAAATGCTTGTTTTTATTTTATCTTGTGAGGGCCTCAGGGAAGATTAGTTGTATTACTAACTGTGTAACCCTCTTGAAATAAAGAATATTATTATTATTATTATTTCAAAGTTAAGGTAGTACGGGAGTTTAAAATTGTGCATCATTCTTGCGCATGTGACAAAAATGGAGTTCATTGTGGGAATGTAGCCGAAACCATTTTCAATGTCTTGCAATAGTTAAAGTTGATGAAATATGCCACTTTCATTGCGTAACCATATAAAATATTTCACCTTTTCAGCAAACTCCTGTTCCAATAAGGGGAGATATTTGTTTAGAAATAACAGGAAAAAAATAAGTTTTTCACAATTTATTCAAAAATTAGTTTGGTGACCCCTAAATTTTTTTCATGGAAAAGGGACTGTATATTAGCTAATATTTTACCAAATTTAAAAAAATTCTATCTGATGTAACTAAAATAAATTAATTTTTTGTTAAAATTCACTGATTTTCCCTATTATTTCAACCAAAATAGCAGATTTTTACATGACATATTTAATTCTTATATGGCCGGTGACCCCCAATTTTTAATTTAATTTTTGTATGCTCTAATAACAAAGGGTAAATCATGAAAATATGAGAAAATTGTATCAGACAGATTTTAGACCCCCCCTCCCACCTCAAGAAGTATTGAAATAAACAAGAGAAATTATATTCATATGTTGAACACAAAGTTCTGCGACTCATTTAATACTTTTACGTTGTTCGGCACTCTTGACTTTTTAGCTCACTTCACAAAGTGAGTGGGGCTTATGTGATACCCCTAGCGTCCGCGTCGGCATCCGGTTAGGTAGAATGGTTAAAGTCCATTCCTGCTTACTGACATGGCCCACATCAACCATAGTGGTATGTATGATGCATTTTGGGATGACAACAACAATGCATGCTTCGGATGCTGTCTCTGACCTACATTTTACGCATGAGCNTGATCGACAGCTAAATATAGAAACAGGTGATATGGTGTTCTTAGCATCCGGTGTACAATTTAATCCAGTAAGTACTATTTGTTTTTATCATATACTATGTTTTAATGACTGAAATTAAATTTGATGATATCTCATACAAATACAAGAATGGCATGGTTATAAAGCATGTATGACACATGTTATTTCACATGCATTTCACAAATATGAAAGATGGGCAGAAATATATGGATATTTTGACACATTAGGGGGGGGGGGTCCCAATATCACATATCATAATAAGTCTAGACCATAATAATCAGTCATGTTCTAAAATGTGAGATTGTACAATTCCACTGGAGGGTTCACATTTTCCAGTCAGAAATGAGGCTTGCTGAGTTTCTGATCAATAGAAATGTGAACCTGAGGGTGGAATTGTCATGTCTCACAGTTTTGACCATAGTTGATTATTTTTCTCACATTTCTCGGCCGAATATCAAAAGTACAAAACATGGCCGTCATGGCACAAAAATGCTCTCTCATCAACTAGGCCACCTACTGCAAAATAAATTCAATATTTGGAAAGATGGAGTTTGTTTTGGTTTTGTAGCAAATTAATCATTGACTTTGCGCTACAGGGGTTTACAAATTGAAGAGTTGTGAATTTCCAAGTTGTCATGTCATGTTTGCGAAGTTGTATGGTTTTCTGACATTTTGTATTGTGAGGCAACTTTATTTGCATTGATATGTCAAGGGAGGTCATGTGATGCATTAGTATTTCTGACGTCTCAAATTACAACTGGAGTGGAAATCAGATCATTCAAATAAAGATAACAACATTTTATTCTAATAAACAAACAATGACATATATTTCAATAATGAAACACAGGATTGGAAATAAATCGAGTATGACTTTTACAATCCCGTTCCATTCGGTATTGAAATATGCTACTTGTATTAAGGTTAAATATCAATGAAACTGCTGGTAAGTCTGAAAAACATACAAGATGCTACAAAAATGGAACACACTTAATCTAGGTCAGCTCTATGGCATAGTGAAATCTTTATAAACCAAATCCACAGTAAATCAAAAACATGTCTTCACTGAACACAAGTACATGTATGGAAGAATCAGGACAAGATAAATTTTGTTTGTATAGGATGTAATAATTATTCTATCATTTAATCATTTTAGCATGAGTCATTAGGAAGAATAAGGACAATGGTAGCTGATTTGTTACAGTCTAAAGGTAGATTTTCTTCTGAAGATATAAAACTTACATAGAATTAGTATCCATGTATGGAAGCTTAAAGTCAATTGATTTAAAGATCAAGCCAAAAAACAAATAAATAAAAAAGATTTAGGTTTTGTTCTTATCATTGCTACAGGTTAGTCAAAGTTATGCATATACAGTGAAACCTGTCTAATCCGACACCTGAGTATTCCAACATCCTGTCAAATCCGACATAGTTTATTGGTCCCAAAAATAGCCTCACCGTTCATTGAAGATTTTATGGTGGCTTTGAGTTGTTATTACTCCCCTTTGGGTCGTTGTCTCTTTGACACATTCCCCATTTCCCTTCTTTTTTCTATTTAAATGTTTTTTAAACCTGAGTATTCCTACATCCTGTATAATCCAACACATTCTTATGGTCCAACAGTGTGTTGGATAAGACAGGTTCAACTGTATCTGTTCTCACTGTGAGATAGTGAAACCAACAAAAAATAAGTAATAAACAACTTGCAGTGTTTTCCTGTAAACACCATCATTCATTAACTGACAAAAGAACATGATATGAACATCAGAGGTATTAAAAAAGTTGATTTTGATAGATATGTTTCATACATGTAATTTTTAAACCACACAACACATAGTGGCAGAATATTATGTAATGCCCCCAGTCTAATGTCTGTCCCCTGAATGTTTTGACCACTAACATTTGAATGAAGGTAAAGTAAGTGAGAAACAAACTGTGAGTCCAAAAACAAATAATCTTTTAGACAATGACACAACATTGGAAACACCAAGACATAAAGGCATCACATTAGAAGGGACAAGGAAATTGGAGACACATACATGTATACAGATGAAATAAGTTACTGTTTTCAAACTTAAATATGTAAGTTGTTTGAAGACAGCCATGTTGAAGATCTAGGCCAATCCCCATCTCTATCTTTCATTTTTCATGTTTATTTTTACGTTTGACATAATACGTGTACATACTTTTACCTTTTATCACAGTTCGACAAGAATTTTAACTTGCTTAATCATTAATTTATGCTTATACGAACTGCTTCACAGCACTTTTCATTTTAGTTTGTTTACCACATAACTCTGGCCAAGTTAATTTTTGAGCTCAGAGGTTTAAATGGTTCTGGAGTTATGTCCCTTTAAACTCTATCTCTATTTTTTTTGCAAAAAAATGTGGTGGTATCAATTGGTGCTTCATTTCTGTTTTTATTGATTAACTAAGATAATATAATTAATAATAGGACTGTTTTGTTTATACAGGTGTACAACTCAGAGATGACAACAGTTTTAGATTTCTTTGGGTGACAGATTTCCCACTATTTCTTCCAAAAGAGGAGGAAGGTATGTTTTATTTGATGTAAAAAGGTGAATGAAATTTATGCTTTGGTAAAAATGTAGTAATGGTTGTGGTGAACTACTCCATGGGAAACTAATGAAAATGGTAAATAAGAAATATCTTTGCTAAGCTTACTTCCTTATATTATACCCCCACTGGATAGAGAGTTGGGTATACTGGGTTCATCTCATCTGTCTGTCGTCTGAAAATTATTTCTGTGACATTTTTTTTCAGTTTCTACAAGAGGGATTCTTTTCAAAAATTGGTATGGTTTGTTGTTTGTTTTGTTGAGTCCCATCAGTTGTCGAAATGGGGACTTAGTTACGAAATGTAGTGAAAACATGAATTTTTTGTCTCATTTTTCTCAGCTTCTACAAGAGGGATTGATTTCAAAATTGGTATGCAGCCTCTATATGGTTAGTTGTAAGGAACTGTTTATTTTGAGTCCTGTCAGATGTGTACTTCCTGTTTGACGAAATGAGGACTTAGTTACAAAATGTAGTGAAAACATGAATTTTTCGTCCAATTTTTCTCAGCTTCTACAAAAGGGATTGATTTCTTAATTGATATGCAGTCTCTATATGGTTAATTGTAAGGAACATCCTATTTTGAATCCTGTAAAATGATTGCTTCTTGTTTGACGAATTGTGAACTTCTATACAAAATGTAGTGAAAACCAGAATTTTTCGTCGCATTTTCCTCAGCTTCCATAAGAGGCATTGATTTCAAAATTTGTATGCAGCCTCTACATGGTTAGTTGTAAGGAACATTTTATTTTGAGTCCTGTCAGATGCATACTTCCTGTTTGAAGAAACTTTTGCTTAGTTACTAAATGTAGTGAAAAGATGTATTTTTGATCCAGGGTTCAATGTGTGTGTGTGGGGGGGGGGGGGTATACCTGGTTGCCATTTGGCAACAGCTCTTGTTATGATTTGAACAGTGATTTACCGGTAAATCTCATAACATAAACAGATACATAATAATGATATTGTATGGGTATTTTTTCTTAAGGTAGATTGACAGTAATACACGGCACATTCGATCTGCGCATATTGCGAAATTCTAATCATATGTGGATTTGACTTAATTTTTAAGCCGGAACTTTCTTTTCTCAGCTTTTTCATTGTGATGTCATAATAAATTTCCTGCAAATTAGCTCCCTTTCCCATAACAATTGTCTATATTGTAAACTATACAAAATATCTCTCTTAATCAAACGGTGACATAATTTTTTTTCAGCTCAACAGATGGCTTAAATATATATCTCCAAAATATCAAAAAATAAAAAAAATCTATCTGATGTTTATTTCATATGAAAGCTAAACAATAAGCATGTTCTCAGAGTTCCCTATATATTCTTTGTAAATGTTGCTGAAAAATACTGGATTTGGCCTGATTTCCAAAGCCTGATAACAGCAAAAGACGATTGGTGACATATCATTTTTATTTAATTTTTTGAACATATGAGTTAATACCTACAAAATATCGTGAAATAAGAACATCTGTCTGATATTTTTAGCTCGCCAGGACGAATGTCCGGACAGCTATTGTCATACCCTCGGCATCGGCGTCGGTGTCATCGGCGTCGTCAGCAAAAACTTTAACCTTGCTTGTGAAATGGAGACCTTAAGAGGTGGGATGTTACATATTTAGTATGTGGCTTTCTTGCAATGAGAGCTTTCTTTCGGTACCATTTTTGTAGACATTTTGACCTTGACCTTGCCCTTAGGGCAATTTTTAAAAAACTTTAACCTTGCCTCTAGAAGGCAGGCTTTTAGTGGTAGGGTGTTCATATTAGGTATGTGACTTCCTTATGATGAGAGCATTTAAGTGGTACCATATTTGTAGATATTTTGACCTTGACCTTTCCCTGAGGGCAATTTTTGAAAAACTTTAACCTTGCCTCTAGAAGGTAGGCTTTTAGTGGTAGGGTGTTCATATTTGGTATGTGACTTCCTTATGATGAAAGCATTCTAGTGGTACCATATTTGTAGACATTTTGACCTTGACCTTTCCCTGAGGGCAATTTTTAAAAAACTTTAACCTTGCCTCTAGAAGGCAGGCTTTTAGTGGTTGGGCGGTCATATTTGGTATGTGACTTCGTTATGATGAGAGCATTCTAGTGGTACCATATTTGTAGACATTTTGACCTTTACCTTTCCCTGAGGGCAATTTTTGAAAAACTTTAACCTTGCCTTTAGAAGGTAGGCTTTTAGTGGTAGGGTGTTCATATTTGATATGTGACTTCTTCATGTTGAGAGCTTTCTGATGGCACCTTAATTGTAGACATTTTTACCTTGACCTTTCCTTGAGGGCAATTTTTGAAAAACTTTAACCTTGCTTATAGAATTTGGTTGTTTAGTGGTAGCGTGTTCATATTTAGTATGTGGCTTTCTTGTGATGAGAGCTTTCTAATGGTGCCATATTTGTAGACATTATGACCTCGACCTTGCCCTGAGGGCAATTTTAAAAAAAAATATAACAGTGTTACTAGAATGTTGAAATTTAGTGGTAAGGTGTTCAATTTCAACATATGACTTTCTTATGATGATAGCTTTCTGATGGTACCATATTTTTAGACATTTTGACCTTGACTTTGTCCTTAGGAAAATTTTTTAAAAAACTTCAACCTTGCTTCTAGAAGTTATTTGTTTAGTTATAGGGTGTTTATATTTTGTTCATGACTTCCCCATGGTGAGAGCTTTCTGGTAGTACCATAGTTGTAGACATTTTGACCTTGACATTGCCCTGGGGCAGTTTTAAAAAAAAAATTTGAACCTTGTTTATAGAAGTTCGTCTTTATAGAGAGTTCCTGTTTGACATGTGGCTTTCTTATATCGCTTTTAAAGTGTTTATCACGCAAATGTATAACCTTCAAATTAATTGTGCATTGCGGTTACTGTAATCCCCCGCGAGCTATGTCGTCTTCTGACAACTCTTGTTATTAGGCTCAATCTACCTTAATTTTATATTATACTAGAAGGAATGGACTGTGATGCAACTCTGAGTACAAAACAAGGCCCCTGACACTTTCAGGTAAAATTTGAATTATAATGAACCTAGCAAGCTCTGTCAAAGCTGCGGAACCGTAGCTCTTATGGTCCTTGTGCTGATTTTTTTAGCTCGCAGGGAGGAATGTCTGGAGAGCTATTGTCATACCCCCGGCGTCTGCGTCATCGGCGTCGTCAGCAAAAACTTTAACCTTGCTAGTGGAACAGAGACCTTAAGAGATGGGATGTTGATATTTAGTATGTGGCTTCCTTGTGATGAGAGCTTCCTTATGGTACCATATTTGTAGACATTTTGACCTTGACCTTGTCCCTAGGGCAATTTAAGAAAACTTTAACCTTGCCTCTAGAAGGCTGGCATTTAATGGTAGGGTGTTCATATTTGGTATGTGACTTTCTTTTGATGAGAGCTTTCTAGTGGTACCATAATTGTAGACATTTTGACCTTGACCTTGACCTGAGGGCAAGTTTTGAAAAACTTTTAACCTTGCCTCTAGAAGGTAGGGTTTTAGTTGTAGGGTGTTCATATTTGGTATGTGACTTCCTTATGACGAGAGCTTTCTGTTGGTACCATATTTGTGGACATTATGACCTTGACCTTGCCCTGGGGACATTTTTTTTAAAAAAAAACTTAAACAGTGTTTCTAGAATGTTGGCATTTAGTGGTAGGTGTTCAGTTTCAGTATATGACTTCCTTATGATGATAGCTTTCTGGTGGCACCATATTTTTAGACATTTTGACCTTGACCTTGCCCTGAGGGCAATTAAAAAAAATGAAACACAGCCAATCAAAGATTGCAATCCCCCCGCTCCCCCTTTTTGGACCCCCTCCCCTTGTAAAAAAAGACAAGTGTTTTTGAAACTAAATTAATCATTGTAACTGTAAAACACCAAAAAGATATGGTTGCTAGGTAGAATTTCAAAAAGTACATGTTTCTGAGAATTTCAGGAAATTATCAAAATAAGAATCAAAGATTTTTGCAATCTGACTGTTGAAAATCATCATTTTTACTGTAAGGAATTGAAAAAGATAAGGTTCCTAGGTAGAATTCCAAAAAATAATGGGTCTTTGAGAGTTTCAGGAAATTTACCAAAGTTAAAATCAAAATTTTTTGCAGTCCGACTATTGAAAATGATCACTGATACTATAAGGCATCAAAAAAGATATGGTTGCTAGGTAAAATTCCAAAGAGAAATTGGTTTTTGAGAGTCTTAGAAAATTTACCAAAATTAGAATCAGTTTTTTTGCGTTCTGATTATTGAAAATGATCTTCACCACTGTAAGGAATTGAAAAAGATATGATTGCTAGGTAGAATTCCAAAAAATAGTAGGTCTTTGAGAAATTCAGGAAATTTACCAAATTTAAAATCAAAGATTTTTGTAATCTGACTATTGAAAACATCCTTGAAACTATAAGGCATCAAAAAAGATATGGTTGCTAGGTAAAATTCTTCAGGAACTTTACCAAAATTAGAATTAAAGATTCTTGCAACCTGACAGTTGAAATTCATCATTATAACTCTAAATAATTGAAAAAGATATGGTTGCTAGGTAGAATTCCATAAAAAATAATGGGTCTTTGAGAGTTTCAGGAACTTTACCAAAATTAGAATCAAAGTTTTTTGCAATCTGGCTATTGAAAATCATCATTAAATCTAAAAGGCATCAAAAAACATATGGTTGCTAGGTAAATTTCCCAAAAATAATGGGTCTTTGAGAAGTTCAAGATTACCAAAATTAGAATCAAAGATTTTTGCAACCTGACAGTTGAAATTCATCATTTTAACTCAAATTAATAGAAAAAGATACGGTTGCTAGGTAGAATTCCAAAAAATAATGGGTCTTTGAGAGTTTCAGGAACTTTACCAAAATTAGAATCAAGGTTTTTTGCAATCTTACCATTGAAAGTGATCATTAAAACTATAAGGCATCAAAAAAGATATGGTTGCTTGGTAAAATTCCAAAAAAGTAATTGGTCTTTGAGAGTTTCAGGAAATTTACCAAAATTAGAATCATATTTTTGAAATCCTAGTGTTCATACTACCTGATGACATTAAAAAGTTGCTTAATTATAAAATTTCATGTTGGAATTCCAAAAATTATTAGTCTTTGACATTTTCAGGAAATTTACCAAATTTGGCACCTTGGGCTTAATTCTAAAAGCTTAGAACAGATTCAAAGAGCAATTCCAATAATTCCTCATGAAAATATAAACCACAAAATCAAAATTATACATAGAGTTCCAGTCGTTCTGATGAGTACTGATTGTTTAATATTTTTTGTCCCTTTAGGGCATGCCCCCAGGGGTCGTACCAAAAGTCTGCTATCATCAGTAAATGAGATGCATATAATCGAACTTGCATACAAAGTTTCAGCTTCCAAACATGAATACTTCAGAAGATTTCACTTATTACTGGATATCTCGAAATACATTTTCGCTCATTCTTCCGCCCTGAGGGCAAATTTCAAAATTCCGAAACCCTCGGCACAGACAACTTTTATAGTGTTACTTATACCCTTATTACAAGGTTTCTGCGATATAAGGTGTAAGAGGAGTTCCAGCAGAAGCGATTTTTTCGTTTTTAGCTCACCTGGCTATGCCAGGGTAAGCTTTTGCCATCACTTGGCGTCCGGCGTCCGACGTCCGTCTGTCCGGCATAAACTTTTCATTCAAAGATCTTCTCCTCTGAAACCACTTGGCCAATTGGAACCAAACTTGGTCACAATAGTCCTTGGGTGGTCCCCTTTAAAATTGTATCCGGCATGTCCCTACCTAATCCAAGATGGCCGCCAGCGGGGAACATAGTTTTAACATTGGACCCTATGGGAAA
>MJUU01068994.1:3837-39755 GCA_002080025.1 Modiolus philippinarum
GTTACAAGGTTCTGGAGATATTTTGCGGAAACAGATAAAATGTCAAATTTTTGTTGATTTTTTTTTTGCAGATTGTGACATTGACCTTTGTCGCACAAATCAATACGGCCCCTCCTCTACTCATAAGTCATGTCTGTGCAAAGTTTCATTTACACATGACATGTGGTTCTCAAGATATCATGTGGAAACCAACAGTTGACGCACAGACACCATTGATCAATTTATAAATTCCATTTTAGCGCAACTCGCCTTGACATACTGCACTTTTTGCATTGGAATCTTAGCCTCTTTTTCAAATATTTTTAGAAATATACGGCAAATTGTATAAAATTACGAAAATTTGGCCAATAAAGGGCAATAACTCCTATATCTTTTTCAGATTTTCTTCAAAATTTCCAGGTGGGAAGATCTTGATATGCTTAAAATTTTTGCAATTCAAAGTTGACCCCTATCTTTTAAAGTTTCTTTGATAAAAAATAACAAATATCAAAATTTTTTTAAAAATTTTCAGAAAAAGGGCAATAACTTCAAAACGAGCAATCAGATTTTCTTCAAAATCGCAAGCTTGGTAGATCTTGTCATGCTGATTACTGTTTCACCGTCTGATTGTTGGTATCTGTAACGATTTTTGAGTTATTATTCAAAAACAGCAATTTACCCACTATGTGCTATTTTTTGTAACGGCAGCCATGTTGTTTGGTCTTCCGACTCATCGGACACAATTTTGAAACAAGATACCCTCTGATAATGATTCAGGCCAAGTTTGGTTAAAATTTGTTCAGCGGTTTCAGAGGATGAGATTTTTTAAAAATTTTACAAGGGACGAACGGACAAGTGATGGCAAGAGCTCAACTTACCCTTTGGATCAGGCGAGCTTAAAAGTGTGGCTACTAATCTCGTGTCCATGGAAATCGAAGTCAATTGTTGATTATTTTGCGTTTAGTCTTGAAAACCCATGAATTAGTAAGATACTGCTAAAATATGGAGAAATTATTTTAAACGCTATCACTATCAAAACATCTGACACTAAATTAGCAAATAAACAGAATTTTATAAATATTAACCAACAAATTCTTTTGGTAAGAAAAATTATGTTCTACTTCTCTACATTTGTAAATAAAATAAAACCCTTTTCCTTAAACGTTGCGTAAAATTTCCCATTTCAATTTCATTTTTTCAATATTTTAGCGACTTTTTCAAATTGTCAATTTCACGACATTTGCATACTAAAATATGAAGAAAAAATAATATAGCTCATAGAGTCCGTTTTTGATTAATATTATACTTATTTCAAGTTCCCTTCGATTAGCTAAACTGGAAGTTACAAAATTTAATTACCTTTTCTCGGGAGAAATGGGATTCCTTTGTGACATCATACATGTTGTATTTGTCAGCTTCATATTTCGGGAAAGTATTGAAATTGTATACACAAACTATTATTCAACCTGAAACAATTTGACATTAACCGCATTTTTTTAATATGACAAATCTCTTAAAGAGAAATAAAAGGATATGAAGTAAATGCACATGAAACAAACTCTTTTCAACCTCATGGTAAAACAAAGCAATGGAACATGCTTTTATTGTTGTTCTTCGTATTAAAGTCACAGTTCATAGTTCAAGACGGTCCCTAGCACCGGTTTGAGCGGCATTCATTGCTAATTGTCGAGCAACGCCACATCCATGCTCTCCATTATCCATGAATTTGGGGGTTGTCAACTGGTCTGAGTACACAGATATCCTCTTCCTGTTCTCGTGGTAAAGTTCCTAGTATTTTGGTGCATTTTTCTTATTTTTTTTTTCTTTTGCATTTTTATGAATTTGTTATGAATTTTTGCTAAGGAAAGTATAGAAAAATGTCTCCATGATATTTCATTAGGAACTTTAAGTAAGGCCAGGTAGAAAGAGTAGGATTTTTTTTCAATTTCGGAACTCTCTGGACTTATCAACTTCAGTACCCTCATGTTATGGGCCGTCAAGGAAAAAGGAGCCGGCAGAAATTTCTGAAATTTAAATATGATGTTAAACAAAAATCATAAACTTTGGAATTTGTTTTAATCCTTGAAAACGTTAACATGAAACCGCATGGGAAAAGTGAAAAAATATAATTGTGATCTCGGACCAACAAACGAAAAATTAACTTCCAAAGTGTTCTTACAATCGTCATCATCCGTTGCCCGACAAAAAGACTAACAGAAGACAATCACAACACTTAAACAACCACAGGTAACTCATCGAGTGAAAAGTAAGAAAACTTGACATAATAAAATCGTGAGATGTGGGCACAATAAATCGGTGGTTATGATAACAATTTGATACTCAAAAAATAAAAAGCATGATAGTGCATTCATATAAACAATTCTCTCAATCAGCAGCACATCATAACTGAAATGTATAAAGAGCATACATTTCTCGCATGGGGAATCTTTTTCACGGACTCCACACTGCAGGAGAGACAAACATAAGTAATGAATATATATGGAGTAAATGCTCATAAGACAACGTCTCTGCAAATAAATAGGGTCTGTAAGTCTCGTCATGTGACTCACGAGAATCAACGGTAAACAGGCAATTCGAAAACATTTCCCACCAAAACATGACGTCTGAAGATTATGACGTTCACATTTTTGTTTGAAACGTCAGATATCTTTGTTTAAAATGTAACTTCCGGGTACAATTGTTGATCCCAGAAGTTCCAAAATTGTACGACACTTACAGGCCCTATGGTAAATCAAAGCTATAGATCAACGTTTTTATTGTTGAACTTCATCTCAAAGTCAACAGACAGCTTTTCTCATACCTCACAGTAATTTCAAGACGGCTTCTAGCACCCGTTTAAGTTGAATTCATTGCTAATTGTCGAGCAACGTCACATCCATGATCTCCATAATCTATGAATGTGGGGTTGTCAACAAACATACAATTAACTGACAAAGTGTTCTGATAAATCGCCGTCATCCGTCGCCCGATAAAAAGACTAACAGAAAACAATCACAACACTTAAAACAACAACAGAGCACTCATCGGGTCAAAAGTAGGAACTTGCATAATAAAATCATGAGATGTGGGCACAATAAACAGGTGGTCAGAATACCAATTTGATATTACAATAAACTGCTGCTCCAAGAGCGCATGATACGCCTGTCCACTGTCAAATCGAACATTGTTGGACCACAACAAAATTTTTGATTGAAAAAAAAATCAAACAGAATATGTTCCTTACCAAGATATGACAATTAACAAATATCAAATTAAATTTCACAAAGTCCAAGGGCCATGAGTCTGTATGAAATCAATCAACCCGAAGCAAATCCGATAATGATCTGTATCTCACCTAGATATACTCACATACCAAATATGAAATTGATATGACAAGCGGTTATAGAAAAAAAACTCCGGAAACCTATATTTTTTATAATTTCACTAAGTCCAAGGGCCATAACACTGTACAAAATCAACCGACCGGACTTGATCTGTATCTCACCTAGGTAGACTCATTTACCAAATATGAAATCAATATGTCAAGCGGTTACAGAAAAACTCCGGAAACCTATATTTTTTATAATTTCACTAAGTCCAAGGGCCATAACTCTGTACAAAATCAACCGACCGGAACCAATTCTTACTTGATCTGTATCTCTCCTAGGTATACTCATATACCAAATATGAAATCAATATGTCAAGCGGTTTCAGTAAAAAAACTCAGGAAACCTATATTTTTTATAATTTCACTTAGTCCAAGGGCAATAACTCTGTACAAAATAAACCGACCGGAACCAAATTCGAACTTGATATGTATCTCACATAGAACTACTCATATACCAAATATAAAATCAATATGACAAGCGGTACAGAAATAAAAACTCCGGAAACCTATATTTTTCAAAATTTCACTAAGTCCAAGTGCCATAACTCTGTACGAAATCAACCGACCGGAACCAATTCGAACTTGATCTGTATCTCACCTAGATATACTCATATACCAAATATGATATCAATATGTGAAGCGGTTACAGAAAAAATCTCCGGAAACCAAAGAGTTAACGGACCGACGGACGGACGGATAGACAGACGGACGGACAGACGGATGGACGGACGGACGGAGGGTATACCATGATAGGTCTGTCTTTCGACGGGCGTATAGAAAATAAAAATGCCAAAATTTGAAAGTGCATCCATATGAGCAATTGCACACCATTACTGAAATGTATATAGAGCACAGATTTCTCGCACGGTAGTGTGTTAATGGATTACTTTAAAATATTTGTCATACAAATGTAGTAAGAAATTAAAGGTACAGAAACACTTATTTTGTAAGAATCATTGACCGGAAAAAATCACACAATGTTATACCAGAAAGTCGCGCAAAGAAGTTTCCAATTTTGCAAAAAAAATGCCAACTTAATGCACCCCTGTAATCAATACAGACCGCATGAGTAAAACAGAGTATTGTTTGATCTGTATATTGCAAAATGGTA
The DNA here is from genome assembly GCA_002080025.1 of Modiolus philippinarum. Lineage (NCBI taxonomy): Eukaryota > Metazoa > Mollusca > Bivalvia > Mytilida > Modiolidae > Modiolus > Modiolus philippinarum. Next base: position 8,316 of record MJUU01068994.1, read on the forward strand.
TACCATATGTGATAATAAATAAATAACAGAATACCAGAGTTACTGTGGATTTAGTATCTGCATAGTAATCGAACCAATTGAATTGTCTGTAGCAACAATTGAACGGAATAAAAATGTAAATTGGATATTTAATTCTGACCGAAATATCATATCTGCGGAAAACATGAAGTTTAATTGAATTCAACATACGCTTTTCATGTACATTGTGAGCTACACGTACATTAAATGTTATTTTTCATGGGAAAACAACTACATGTGCCTTCATTGAACTATTTCTTAAATGTCTTTGATTCATATGTATATGTAGATATAGTGCCATTAACAGTTCCGCCCCAACGGGTTAGATATTTGTACAGGCGCTGCCTTTATGAAGATAAATGTGAATACAAGATAGAGCGGGAAAACTTCTGTTTGCAGGAACTTTCAACGGCTGACTGCAGTAATTTTAATGGAATATTTCTTGGGATATCTCGTAAGTTTGTCAAGCAAAACGATAAAACATTAAACCATTGCTCGCCAAATAAAATCACGCCAAAATGTTATTAAAACAACTATTGAAGTAACAGTAAGTCTGAGCTTTGTAGATATCCATTTTGACAACTTACATTTATGTGTCATTTACTTAATTAGATTGGACAATAATATAAAGGAGAAGAATTCTCCAAAGTTTTTATTCATGCGATGAAACAATAAGAATGAATTCATTTTACAGATTTAATATAAATGAAATGAGATCGTGAAAAGAATATAAAAATGTAATGTTTTGAAGCTGCAAATAAGTTTAAATTATTGATAATTTGTAGAAGTTTTCTTGGATCTCGTAAAGCAAATATTTTCAGTATTTTCTATAGTATGAATACGCAAACGGCAAAATTATTGGAAAATGTATGCTAAGCCACGCCTACTTTGTCAATTAGCGCCTCGAAGAATTACAAAGAAATCGTTATCTACAATACTGATATTATGGTACCAATGTCTTTTATAAAATCAATAGTCAGTTTAATGTTTTCTTGAAAATTTATTATTATTATTTTAGATTTATTCTTTTTTCCTGACGTATACACATGTACCTATTAATTGCCGATAAAAGAATAATAGAAGTTTTGTGTCTGATACTTGGAATTTTGTCTCCAATAACGGACTCGCCGTCAGTTGGCCTCGATTATTGTCAACAATATTCTTCATATCAGAATCAAAATTCCAATCATTCTATACCATTGCTAGATTGTCTTAATAATGATACAAACCATGACATTAGATCTCCTCAGTATTTGTTGTCTCATAACAAGAAATCAAATTGGTGGCGTCCTTTCTCTGCTGTATTTTTAATGTTAGGAAGCGAAAGTCACTTTATTGATTGTCTATTCAATTTTTATCTCGTTTCAGAATCTAATCTGTTTCTGCAGTGGATAAGTAAAACGAAAGAGGGAAAGAATATAAAATACTTCAGGGCACTTCAAAAGGCTACATATCAACCCTCCAGTACAAGTAAGCCAAATTAATATGGTATTGTTCCTAAAGTTTGTCGCATTGCGATATCATGTCCGTAATGTAGAGCTCAATGAACAGATATTCACAAAAATATTACTCTGAAACGGCTAGGTCAATCAAATAAAGATTATAACTTGTATTTAAGAAAAAGAATATCTTGAGTGACAATTAATTACTTTCTTTCTATCTAGATTTTCATTAAAATATGAACATTACGCTGTTTTCCGAATTTAAGCTTTTCTTTGTATGTTTTTGAATGTTAACCAATTTTATTGTATTTTTACTTTCAAGTTTTGTAAATAAAATACTACTTTGTATGTGGAGGTGCGTGTGCATGTTTATTTTTTAGCTTCTTTTAATCAAATTTGTTTTTGTTCAAAGTGTAGATATGTAAAGTGTCCTAAATTCGATTTTTCTTTTTTTTTTTGCGAAGTAAAAATTATTAGTTGAAAGAATTACTTAACATAAAAAATGCAATATAATATTCTCAATTTATTAAGATTTCATGAGCACAACAATTGACTATTCATCGCCAGTTACATCACCCACAACTGTAACAGATGAAAGATCTTCAAGTTCAGGTTAGATTTATCATATTATACATTGACGAACATAGACGTCTAAAATCTGGATTATATGACATTTGACTTTCCAATTGTGAACTTTCCCTTTCTCTGCAGCAATATACCTACCTCCCCAGCATATGGAGTATATATTTCACAATAAATTCGTTACTGTAGAGCGTGCAGTTCATACAGTGACTTAGTGCAAAGAGCAAAAGAAATATCACAAAACTGCCGAGTCTGGGATTTGTTCAGCCGTTGTTACTTTCGTCCCTTCAGAAATTCTATGGCCGTCACCACGACATCATAGATAGATATGAATTGTCAGTAACACAAATGAAAATTGACATTTTCAGCTAGATTCACGTCTTCCCGGATTTGACATTACAGGTTTTGACTTTACCCTGGATTGACCCACTGACAGTGTGGCGGTGGCTATTTACAGAGCAGGACATGCTACCCTTCTGGAGCACCTGATGTCACTCTGTTTTTTTGAGAGTTCACACTTACATGTTTTTGAGAGTTCACACTGTAAGTGCTTTAGTTGTTTGTGTTGTATTTGTAGTGTTCGTGTGTTTTGTAGGCATGTAGTGTCTTTGGTCTTCCATCTTCTGGTGTTCTTTCTTTTGCCTTGTCTCTTGACTTTGATTTATGTAATCTTGTGCTTTGTTCCTTCAGTATTCTACTGCCGTTGTTTATATTTACTGCTGGAATTAATTGAATAGTCAAAACGAATGCTTCTGGTTCTTTCTTCCTGCAGTAAATTTTAGGTGGTTCGGGGATATAAGCGAAATCCATTAGAATTTGTCAATAGTTTACAGACTTAAACTTTAAAAAATAAACTTAAAAAATAGAATTAAAAGGGGAGTCACGGGCCATAGAAGCTCACAATTTCACCGCAAATGGGAAATTTTTAGTTGAAATGTTCAGAAAAATCAGCATTTTAAAAAATATATTTACGTTACATCCACGAGAATTTTCATGAACTTTATATATTGCTACCGTTTATATAAAACTTTCTTAAAACAAATAGAAAAATGGGGTCACAGACCTTATTATCTAATTATTTCACGAAACGAAATCAAAATTTTCTTAGTGATTTCTTTGTGAAATATTCTTTGAAATTACTTCCCTTATTCAAATTTTTATTTCTAAAATTTTACAGTACAAACATTATCCTGAATTTTCCTTCAAAAATTAATATTAGACTAAGAGAAAGGAGACCATTATTTGTGTTCTTAGCGAAATATTTTATAGATTTGTCCAATTTTTAAAATATTTATACATAAGTTTAATTTAAAAAAAATACCTTTCAAAGCATAAACGTGAATTCAAAATGGCGGAATTCTACCGAACCACCTTAATTTAATGACATTTCATTTTATTTATATGCCTAAGGTATTTGGAAAAGACATGGCTAAAAGTCAATACCAAGCGAGAAAAGCCCACTGAACGCGGAAAATTGTTGAGATAGGATTCAATCAGGGGAACTGATTACTTGGTCTCTTTCTATATGAAAAAAAACAAAGCAAAATAATTCCTTAGAGGATATTTTAACCTGACATATCTATATTGAGAAACTACGTTTTTCGTTGGCGTTTTCGTTTTAAAACGATAATCCCGTAATCCAAATATTTTATGTACCAAAAATGAAAAAAAAACTGCATTTTTTATACAGTAAGGAAAATTGCAGGTTTTTTTTTTCATTTTTGGTACATTTAAGGAAAACCAATTTATATCTTTTAAGAAAAGTAAACAAACATTTCCTTAAATATGAAGAATGTATGAGAACTGAAGATTAAAGTAATCGAAATAGATGATGTGATTGACCTTTTAACTTCACGTTATATCACTATATATGCAAGTGTTAAGAATTTTTTCCTTTTACCTATATTTAATTAACTTCGGGTCTCATGTGGCATTGGCTTTTGACCTTAACGCAAAAAGTATTTTTTTCTCGTGATGGACACAAGTTTTTACTCTTTGACCCAGATTTAAGATATTTGGAATGTGAGCCTATCTTCACGACAATACTAACCATTAGGCGACCTTGACCCTTGACTTTTAGGTATCATACCACCATTGATTTTTCCCTATTTGTCTTTGTTAAATTGGTCATTTTCTGAAAACCATAGCATATTTACTGTCGTTTAAATATAAAGCGAAACTTCTTACCTAATTAATTAGATATATTATGAGATAGAGATAGAGATTAATACATGGCATTTTCCATATCAGCACAGTTATCATCCCTCGACTCATATCAGCCCTTGGATGGCGCCTCGGGCTGATATGGAGGTCTCGGGATGATAACCGTGCTGATATGGAAAATGCCATGTATTAATCTCTATTTTAACTCACAAACAATATAATAAGAATACACACTAGAACAAATACTAGAAATGTGAAAAAATTGTCATACCTATCGTTTAATCAGAAGACTCTTTACAAATTGACACACATATACAGCAATTGGTAACTTTGCCTTGTTTTGCTGTCCATACACGTCGTACGTCTTGAAAATCACTGCATAATCGTTTGTTAGAATGTTTTGCTTAGAGAAAGAACTCATGCATGAGTCCATAGTTACCACTTTTTGTTTTTGTATTCGATTTATTTGAACACCGTTGTCGCAGTGTTACAAATCTTGCTAAAACAACATATTTGCAGGCAATCTTAAGCTTGTGTATGCCCCCTCGACGAAATGTCGGGGGCATATTGTTTTAGCCTCGTCCGTCTGTCCGTCCATATTTCTGTCTGTCCGTATGTCCTCCCATCTCTGATAAGCTGCTATTCCAGATAACTCCTCCCACAATATTAATGCCACATTTATTTTACTTTGCATAATGATTAGGCAGGGATTCAAGATGTGCATATTGTCACAGTTGAGATTTTGGCCATAGTTTGTGATTTTGAGGTGTAATTGAACTTGGCTTTTTTATTGAAATGTGTGTTCTCGAACTGTTATTCTGGATAACTGCTCCCACAATTGTATAAGAGCTACATTTATATTACTTTGCACAGTGATTATGCATAGATTGAGGATTTGCATATTGTCATGGTTAAGATTTTGGCCAAAATTTGTGATTGATTAGGGGGGGTGAACTTGGCCATTTTATCAAACTGTGTGTTATGGAACTGTTAGTCCGTATAAGATAAAGAATATTGTCATGGTTTAAAGTTTGGCCAAAATTTGTGATTTTGAGGGTTAAGTTGAACTTGACCATTGCATCCAAATGTGCGTTCTGGAATTGTTATTCCGGACAACCCCTTCAACAATATTAAAGCTACATTTATTTTACTTTGAACATTGATTAGGCATGGATTGAAGATGTGCATATTGTCACAATTTTAATTTTGGGCTAAGTTTGTGTTTTTGCGGGGTATAGTTGGTTTGGAACGTGTGCATTCGAAAGGTCGATTCTGGATAACTCCTGATCGGTAATATCAACAGGCTGTGTGAGATATGCGAGTAAAACTTTTTGAAATTTGCTTATCAAGTACCTAGAAAGTAGATTTCCATGTTTTATGTCCAAATGCGGGGGCATCATATGTGTCTATGAGACACAAGCAGAGAAGTTCAATTTAACATACAACTTAAATATAAACACTCCACGGAAAACATCGGATAATGGCTGTCTTGAAAAATTTATTTTCAAAAATGAGAATTCAGAAATATGTTTTTTGTAGAAAGTTATTCTGTTACCAGTGCAATAAATATAACAACTTTGGATACATGTCGCAGCACACGCCATTTCAGTAGGTAGATTTATTTATCAATGTTTACACACCAATGCATGATATATCCAACAGCATTTCGTTCGATATCTCTCTTATTGCATTTAAGCGAGATATATTTTTGTCAGAATATATTTTGAAGACTTCGTCTCAGGCTTTTGAATATGTCATCAATACTCTGAATAAAATAAAGAGTTGTTTAATCTACAATACGAACAACTAAATTTGATTAGAATTAGAATAACATAATTCAAACTTATATAACTCATTGACAACATTCAAACAGGCTGACATATATGACACAGGCAGTTTAACAGAATCTGAATTGGGCATCATTAAATTAACGAATTATGTTGAATATGTTTGTAGTTCAGAACTTTCTCAGTTATACAGTAGTCAAAAAGGTACCAAGATATCGGCCTACATTTGCAATTAAAACACAATGCCTTATATATTCTGCACAATATCGAAATTATATATGATGATTCTGATTTAACGTAAAAATGTACTTTTTTATATTTTATCATTTTGGTAAAAATTAGTGTAATATAAGGTAATTATCGAAATCTGTTAACAGAGCTGTTATTAAGTTTGATCTTTGCAGACGTCTTTCTGTGAACTCCGACTAAATAGAACCTTTTAGTGGTGCCAACTTTACCCACGCATTCAAAGCAGCTGCAAATGCAGTTGTTGTTATAGTGGTTTGAAAACGTTGTTTTATTTGTTTAATTTTACCATGTATTGACAGAGATTTTGTCCTATATACATTTACTCAATGTCCCTTTATTAGTTCATTGTCACAGTGAAGGAAAAATAGTGCCACGTCACAGACGTTTCAGTGTTGTGGACGATTGGGCAATTCTGAGGCTGACCCAGCTAGCAAATTCATGTCAACTGTACCAGCCAAGAAATGTGAAAACTTTGAATCTCTTTCAAGACAGGTTGAAAACAGATTTAACAGGAAGGAAACCTCTACAATGGCACGTAAGAAGTTGTCCGACATTCGACAACATCACGAGAAACATGAAGAATTTACAAAGGAGGCAAAACGGCTAGTGACTCTGGCTTTCCCAACGACTTGTATCGAGCTATAAGAAGAATTAGCAGCCGAATACTTTTTGAAGGGATTCAAGACTGCAAAAATTGCATACGACGTCCCAAACATGCAACCAAAAACAGTAACATCGGTATCAGACCTTGTTGTCTAATTGCACCATAATTATCAAGCCGCTTTGGGAAGAGACTATAATTATTATCCTAGACATAGGTATCAGAGGGTGGCATGGAAAGAAGATGATTTCGATGAAGATTTTATTGATGACAGATTGGACCCGCCAACATCCGCCAGGTTAGATCTTCATCAAATAGATTCGATAAACAGAGTCTACAAAACAAAATAACAGCAATGAGAAACATTCTTGAGAAGACATTTCTGAAAGAGTCCCCTCAGGTATCCTCAACTAGAGATGTTGGGTGCTTCCTATGTTGAGAAAAGACGCATTTTAGACATGAATGCCCGAAAGCATCTTGTTCACCAAGTCCATCCAGGCAACAGCCATCGAATTGAGGGGAACATGATAAACCTGTCAACAGAATGAGAAGAGACAAAGGCATTGTTGTCCCAGTCAAAGTAAATGGATTAGAGACATTTGCTACTTTGGATTCGTAGGCAGACGTTACAGTCATATCCAGGGATTTTGCAGCTACAGCAGACTTGAATAGTGATCCTGGAAGTAAGGCTTACGTGCAAAACGCAGAGAATGACAGGGATATGGAAGCTGATATGGATGTTAAGGGGAATATTTAGATAGGAATGAGTGAAACTAAATGGCAAATCTGCATCTGCAATCAGGGACGACATGCTCATTGGCCTAGATTTGATGGAAACTATAGCTCTGGGATGGTCTTTGCCCGACCAGGAGACCTGATAGTGAGAGATAAACTTATTACAGGGCGACAATTAAAAGGGGATAAGTATAAAATTGCGAGTCACAATGGCTGCTAACACCACACTAGAACCTATGGCAGAAATGAATGTTGTCGGAGAAGTTGACAACCAAGACGTGGGGGTTATTGGCGTTTTGGATCCTGCCTCTTTGAAGAAAGGAACATATGAAGGATCTGTCCTAGTACAGATGAACGACAAAATTTCTGTTCGAATATTAAACTCCAAAAACCAAAGAGTAAACCTCCGTTCGGGAACATCGCTAGGAAAATTGGTTGAAGTTGATGAAACTGAAGACCGAGGACCCGATAAGACAAATGACTATGAACTGCCAAGAACGGAATGAAAGTCTGCTAACAGTCTTCCACAATATCTAACACCTATTATCGACTCGTTAGGAAACGAGCTTACAATGAACGAAAAGCAAGAAATGGAGGAATTCTTCTGATCAACATTGTGAATTTTTCACCAACTGAATTGAACAATTTTGTGAAAATTAAAGGGGGATGGTGTTATATAAGATAATTATTGGAATCTGTTAACGGGGCTGTATACATGTTTTTAGGTTGTTTTACGAATAAAAGTTTGATCTTTGCAGACGTCTTTCGACTAAATAGAACCTTTAAGTGGTGCAAACTGGACCCACGCATTCAAAGCAGCAGCAAAGTCATCACAATAGCAAACAGGAAAGACAAAAATAACTTATCACTTATGAAGTCTTGTTTTACTGCGATAATATTTTTACAGAGAGCTTGAGTAAATGCACAAATGCCATTGTTATACATTAAAATGCTTCCCTTTTATAAATGCATTATTAAACTGTTATTGAAACTAAAACAATTGGTTTACCGTTTTCAGTCTGTTTACTGCATCCGATCTGTTAACTGCGTGCCTCATTTAAATTGGTTAAATAATTTTACGCTCGTATCACACGATCTCTTTTCGTCTGGAACGTCAAATTGGCATTTTGAATTACGTGGAGACGAAACTAGGAGTTTTAATCAAAACTGATAGTCGCAATAGCAAAAATGTAGTACAGATGGAACATTCTTTTAAATACAAGAAAACGTTTTATATGAAAAGGTATAAAAACAATTAAATACTGGTTACGCAAGTAACAACTGTTTCGGACACGGTTAATAGCTGTTCGTATTGTATATTGCTGACATTGCACAGTACTGTGTTGTTTTGCAATATTCGTAATTTACTTTTTGTATATACGCTTCATTTTTTATACATTTTTCAGATTTTTTAGATTGGTCAGACGTCAATATCAGTTTTGTAATTGCTGTAGTGATGATAGCTGTCTTAGTAATGATTGTGGTCGCCCTGTCAAAAATGTAAGACGCGTAAAGGCATGTTTATATACTTTTGACAAGAGAAACTTTATAAATGATTATACTCATATATCAAATGAGTCACCATTAAATTGTAACTTCAAGATGAAGAACAACAATATAAGCATTGTTAAAGGTATAAAAACAATTAAATACTGGTTACGCAAGTAACAACTGTTTCGGACACGGTTAATAGCTGTTCGTATTGTATATTGCTGACATTGCACAGTACTGATACATAGAAAACTCCAGTTTATCAAGGACAGGTTATTAGGTAATAATCATACAGATTATTGAATATTGTTCACGTCTGGTTGAAGACCCTCGGGCCACATCAAGATGTAGACAGGAATAAAAGCCCTGTCCTTGATAAACTGGAGTTTTCTATGTATCATGTGCGTTTTTGTCACATGTTCATTCACTCCATAACCTTTTATTTTTTCCTATACAGATTCAACCAGACGTGAACAATATTCAATAATCTGTATGATTATTACCTAATATTTTAGTACAAACCTGACTTACACTAAGATTTTTTAACGTTTAAACTTTTGAAACTGAGGAGTATCTCTATTGTGTAGCTCTAGCATGTGGCTGATAGTTTACGGGACCTTGTTGACCGAGCGGTTAAGGTAGTAAGTTTACAATCACTGTAGTCTATCACCTATGCTTAATAAACCACAAAAGGTTCACTCGATTTGCAACCTTACGTGATAGGAAACGTGTGTATGTCAGTTACATACCCAAGGTCGGTGGTTTCCCTGGGTACCTTGGCTACTTAAACTGACCATTTCATAAGGCTGAAATACAACTGAAAGTTGCATTAAAAACCTTAAAAACAGAAAGAGATTCGGAAACACCTCTCGCAATAATATGAAGTTTCAGGAATATGACGATTAAGCTTTTATTTGTAGTGTTATGTTTTATTAAACGTAGTAGTAAGTCTTCCAGGGAAGACAGATGTTGCTTGCATAAAAAGATAAAATGCCAAAAATATGATAAGTTCCGACAAACAGGAATTATCCATGTAAGAGATTTCAAACTCCTTTACATGGTATAGGTCGATTAACAGTGCAATGATATGAAGTAAAGACAAATGACACAAAGTCTCTACAAATACATGGTAAAACTATGCATTGAAACAACGCTTTTATTGTTGTTCTTCATCTTGAAGTCATCATGAGGCCTGGGCCTTCAACAATGAGCTTTACTCATACCTAACAATTAGTTCAATACGGCCTAGCACCTAGATGTTGAACAACGATCAATGCATGTCTTTTTTAACCGTTGAGCCATCGATGCAGGATCGTCAACAAATTTAACTGGTAAAGTGTTCTTACAATTGCTGCCATCCATTGCACGACAAAAAAAAGACTGATAGCTGACGATCACAACATTTAAACAACCACAGGGCACTCATCGAGCCAACAGTAATAAGACTTAGCAGAAAAAATCTTTAATTTAATTTCACAATATTAGCCACCACTGATTCATATCAAAACTTAACAATTTAGCATATGATTATATTCTAGAATTTATCAGCTAAAAAAGAAATTAAAAACCGCTGTATTTACAAATCTCACCGTGGACAGGACACAGTACCCATACTCAGCCATACAAAGATTGCATTCTACAAGATCTTACATGGAAGTCCTACCAATGTCACCATTAGATGACATAGAGAATGAACAATTAAACATTCAAGAAAATACAGACCCTAAAAAATTTTTACAATCTGATGTGCCAGAATGTTCAGAACACTATCAATATGTTTCCTGATTTATCACAAAATGTGAAGACTATGAGTCTCAAAAAAGAATGTGTAAAACTATTTTATAGAAAAAAATTAAAATTCAGGGTTTTTTTGTATCAAAAGTGTTATGCATCTTCTTTTTTCCGATTCAGAAATTGTAAAAATCAAATGACTTTCCCCGGGTTAATTTATCGTCTCTCTAAAATTAATCAACGCTTACGGAATAACCGTTTCACAACTGAAAACATTGTTAACGTCATATCTCCTCTATGCTCAAAATTAGCATCTAAACTAGACTGAATTTGAGAATTAGGATAGACAACAAGCATGTGACAAAGGATGTTCATTCAGAATGGATGACACACTTAAGACAGAAGGTGCTCATTCGAACGGAACTCACATGTGACAGAGGGTGCTAAATCAGGACGGATGTTAGAGCTGTCAGAGGTTGTTCATTCGGAATGGATGACACACATGTGACAGAGGGTGGACATTCAGAACGGATTACACATGTGTTGCAGTGTGTGTTCTTTCAGGACGGATGACAAGCATGTGACAGAGAGTGTTCATTCAAGGTGTATGACTAACAAAACAGAATATTCTATATCTGAATACCCTGATCCAAAGATAATTGAATTTAATTTACCTCTATTCATTCGATTACCACATTCAAATTTGAGTTGGTATCCATGACATTTTCTTAACAAAATAATGTTTCGAGGTTGTCATAAAGAATAAAATATTACAATAAACAATAGACAACAATATTTTGGCTTAATTAAAATAACGACCACGTGAAGCTGAAAGGTGGAATTGATTCGAAGTGTCCGGACTAATATTAACTGTATTTAGTATTATTATTTCAAAGTATTTCAAAATTTTATCACTTCATACCTCAAATAAATGCACGTCTCAACTTTTTTCCTTGTCTTAAAGACTACTGATTTCGTAACCGTTTTTCTTTTCATCTTCAAATCAGTCGTTCTGAAAATGTCCAAGATCGAATAGTATTATCACATTGTTCGGTTTGCTGCATATCTATCTTACTGTGATAATTTTCCATATTTTACCAAGCTGGTGAACGCGCAACTATATACTCTTGCTTTCATAAATACCTCATCATGTCGAAGTATATGATAACTTTTATTTTATTTCACCTTTCTATTTTCGCATGATGTTTTGTTGTAGCTTAATTCTGATGGTTTGTTGTTGAACCTACCATTCTATTTTGACGTCTTTTGATATGTCAGATAAATTCGAATTAATTTTTATTAATCATTTGTGGTTAGAATAATTAAAATAACGTCAAAAAAATATCACCCTAAAACGAAGTTTGGAGCGTTTTTAAATCTAAACTTGAATTGACTATTAATAATTTATTTTTATCATTCATTTGGTGTTAATTCAACAATTAATTAATATTTTCCAACTTTTCAATACGCATTAAACAAACTGATAAAAAATGTAAGATATGGAAGAAAATGCACATGAGACAAAGTCTCTATAAATACATAGTAAAATAACTGAATACAGAACTTACTGTAAAACCAAGTTCTGGAATAACCTTTTTATTTCTGCCCTTCATTTAGAAATTACCATGAAGCCTTTACCGATTAGGTTTGCTCATACTACAGAAAGTAGGTCTACTATTCAACATAAATTATTTATATATATGCCTTTCCTACCTGTTGCATTATTTAATACACATACAAAAATACCGAAGTTGCATAAAAAGCAGTAAATTTCATTATGCTGTACACGTGTTTCAAGGAATAACTCTCATCAGCAGCATTCAAAGCAAAACATATGGAAAGCCATAATCAACACATGTAAGGCAATAGGCTATATTTATATATTCTGGACACAGCAATTGTGAATAAGCGATAATCTCGTAACGTTTAGTCGTATTCAACATTTTGTTTTCTGTATTTTACTTTTTGAAATAAGAACTGATTTATGTCATTATGTGAACTCGTTCATGGTAGCATATTGATTATTGACACACACTTTTTAGATCACCTGGCTATGCCAGGGTGAGCTTTTGCCATCACTTTGCGTCCGTCGTCCTTCGTCCGTCCGTCGACCGTCCGTCTGTCCGTCCGTTGTTAGCTCACTTTCAAAAATCTTCTCCTTTCAAACAACTCGGCCAAATGCAACCAAACTTTAATTGAATCATTACTAGGGTATCTAATTTCAATTTTCTTATTTTCATGTCCGCAGGTCAAAAAACATGGCCACCGTTACTAAAAATAGAACATAGGGGTACATTGCAGTTTTTGGCTAATAAATCGAAAACCGTTACATATATCAAAAATCTGATATGGGGGGAAATAAGATCAGCATGATGAGATCTACCCACCTTGCAATTTTGAAAAAAATCTGAAAACCCGTCTCAGAGGTATAGCCCTTTTTCCGTAAAATTTTCAAAATATTTGCATTTTATATCTTTTTATTTCAAAACGTGTAACAGATAGAGGTCAAGTGTAAATTGCAAAAATGTTCAGCATATCAACATCTACCCACCCTGAAATTTTGAAGAAAATCCATAAATCCTTTTAGGAGTTTTTGCCCTTTTATACCGAATTTTTTTAATTTTCGTATTTTTCGTCTTTTGTTTTCAAAACTATAGAAGATGAAGGTTAAGTGTAAAATGATGAAATGTTTGCCATGCAGTGTTTGTTGACCGTCATTTTCAAGATGGCCGCCAAAAAGGTGGGAAAATTCAACATTGTCCGATTTCAATTTCTGACAACTTCAGGTAACACAATAAATCATTCTGTACCACAAAAATCCAAAACATCCAGCAGCTTTGACAAATTTCCCTTTTCTTGGTATCATACGGGGTGTACATTTCTAAACTCGTGCGATTCGCACGTGTGTTGTTTTTAATGAGCGTAACCTTACTATCACAGCAAAACTTTTACAACAGGGTTATAGATTTCACAAGTTGTTGAATACCTTAAAGAAGTTTTATAACAGATATGAATATTTATATTTAAATATGGCGTTACTCGCAAACAGCTTTTTCCTCAGGGCATTTCTGATCCTCGTTTTTACGGTAATGTGGTTTAAAAATGCCAGAAACTGATTAAAAATCCAGAAAAGATGGGACGTTACTTACATTCTTTACGTAATAGGGGATATTGACAACATACTCTACTTGCATCCGTTAAATTAGCTTTGAGATCTAGTGACCTGAAAATTTTACACACATACTGGCCTCTCACTGATACTGCCGATGTCTACTGAAATATATGATGATTCTTGACCAATCCTATGGATAGTTTCGAGTTTGATTTTTCTTCCGTAGTGCGACAGTGTTTTACCAGCAGACTAGGCTCCGTTAGCAAGCCGGTAGATTAGCGGGGAGCACCCCTTGACCAATCTTTCAAAATTACGTATTGTGATATTTTCTCCCTTCAAGATTGTGGTCATGGAGTTAGTAGTCTACCTGTTTTGGTTTTTATTCGTATATTAACTGAACAGTAGGAAACGGGACAAATAAAGGGGAAGTTTGGGTACCCATAAACCGGTTTAACACTACCGCTGGCTTTTGCTAGTGCCGGTTCCAAGTCCGGCTGTCCCCAAGTTCCTATCTTGGTTTACGTTTGTCTTTTGTATTGCGTTTTTTTTTTCTGTGTAGTTCCCTAGCATATTGTGGCACGTAATTATAATTTTCAGCCATTGAAGGTGTTTCCTGTTGTCCGTTTCATTTCTTGTATGTTTTTTGTAAAATAAATCCCAGTTCGATATAAGCAGAATGTGCATCAAGGTTTCCTAAATATCCAAAGCTACCTTCCTGATAATTACTCCCTCATATCACTTTTAGTAATTTCATTTCTTACCAACGACAACCTTTGGAATTTTGGACATATGTTTCATTTTTTAGAGAATTGTTTATCAAGAATACTAGAAATTTTAGTACATGAAAGATACAAGATATCTCATCACTCCGTACATCTTCTTCAATGTATATCGTTCTCTAAAGTTATTCAGGTATAAAACACCAGGAAGCATGAATATTGCATTTTAGTAGCAGTTTTGGATCATCAGTCTTTTCAGAGCATTGTATGGTAATTGGCAATATAATTTACTATTAAATGGGTTGTTGTAACCTTACTGAAATCTTCAAATTCCATTCAACAATTTGCAGCTCAAGTGCAGATTCTCCTTTTCCTTGTTTCAGCTATCATTTGGTGATTTTGCATAAAAGTTGAGCTGTTGTTGCATGAATATGTTCAATAATACTGAACTAAAAACTTAACAGAAAAGAACGAAACACAGTAAAATCTCTTTATGATAAAAAAAAAAATGGGAAGATCTTGTAAGGATAAAATAGTCACACAATTCAAAAACACTAATGTATGTTCATAAGGTAAATGCGATTCTTTTAAACAGTTATATTAAAAGCTATGTCTTTTAATGCTAGTCAGATTAATTAGGAAGCAACCATTAACCAAATCTTTGAGCCTGACAATTTTTTTCTGCCTCGAAGTAATCCTGTCATTTTTTTTCGTTCAAAGCCAGAAATTTCGCTTCATATATGTCGTCCTGGTTCTTTTTTATTCAGCTTCCGGCTGTCCTGATATTTTTTTCGCCAAATTTCTGATTCTGNTGACAGTTATATTCAAAGCTATGCCTTTTAATGCTAGTCACATTAATTATCGCATTCTAAAATTCTTTTTCATCAAACAAGTCCTGCATCCTTTGCCATTCCATAAAACATACTTGAGGAGTTTTTCAATAAGTTTGATGGTGTATCAAATTCTTCTATTAAGCCAAAATTAAGCACCATTATTCTGAAATGAAAAAAAAAATGTTTTTAAAGTAAACATGATGGTTATAAAGGCACCTTTTAGGTCATCAATAGGAATTCTAAAATTTGTAAGAATAATTACATTATATTAAAAGATGATGAAAATATTCTTTTATTATGCTGTGGTGGCTTATTCGCCTTGGACTGTGATTTGTAGCAAGTCTTAAATAAGTAGAGGATAATAGTCTTTTCAGGTTCTTAATATTTTATGTGTCGTGTCCTTTAGTTACTTATATTTTCTTCAATGTTTGAATGGGATAAAATTAAAAAGTTCTTTGATATTCAAAATAACAATCGTTAATTGCACACTACATTTTCTTGTATGATATCGCTTATCTGAAACTAGAGGATGACATGCCCCCGCGCAAGGTTGAATTAAATTGGGATTTTTTAGTTATATTTGTGTCTGTAAGACACATATGATGCCCCCGCTAAACACGTGTTATTCTAGGTTGCACATATTGACTATGTACCCTCTATTACTAAATCACCAAAAAATTAAAAGTTGAACAATGTATATTTTGGGGAAAAATGAACCGAAATCAAAATACATACCATATGCACATCTTCAATATAGGTACAAATGAACTGCAAAATAAAAGCTTCCTAGCATCAAAACTCTAGGACAATGCGGACAATCTGTGTACCCTTTATTAATAAATCACCCAATAAATAAGTCCAACAATGTGTATTTTTTCCAAAAATGCATCAAAATCAAAATCCTTCTCACATGCACATCTTCAATATAAGTACAAATTATCTGCAAAAAAAAATTTCCTAGCATAAAAACTGAAGGAGGAGTTGCGTGGACAAACTGTGTACCCCCAATTACTTAATCACCAAAATATGACGTTGTTCTACAATGTATAATTTTGACAAAAATCAACCAAAATCAAAATCCTTACCACATGCACATCTTCAATATAGGTACAAAAGGTCTGCAAAAAAACTTCCTAGCATTGATACTGTAGGAGGAGTTGTGCGGAAAAACTATGTACCCTCTATGAAAAATCACTAAAAATGACTAGGTTCAATTATGTATATTTTTGACAAAAATGCACCAAAATCAAAATCCTTATTACATGCACATCTTCAATATATGAACAAATGATCTGCAAAATAAAAATTTTCTAGCATATACAAACTGAAGGAGTTGCGCGGACAAACCATGTACCCACCTCGGACGGACGGACGGACGGACATGGGTAAAACAATATTCCCCCCGACTTATCGTCGCGGGGGCATAAAAAAATGTAACTGCATAATGGGAATATTTTATCCAAAAAAGTGGGTCTCAGGAGCCACTTTTGCTCATCCGGGCTATGGCTAACATACACAGTCAAAATAACTCCTTTAACGGTTTCATTTTCGAGGTCAATAAAGAATTCGATGTTTTATTATCACAAGTTAAACTATTTTCTCACTGGCACCTATTCTCAAAAGGGTGCACTCCTCTAGTCACCTTCTGGAAGGAATCCATGTGAGGACAGTTGTTTCTATATGGTTCCATTTGTCAATTTACTCTCAAAGGAGACGTTTTTGTAATTGAACTTGACATCTATTTATTACACCTTTAATAAAACATAAAAGCATTAAAATTTTGAAAATTTTACTAAACTTTTACTTTTTCAAAATTACACAGTGGCTTGATCTTGTAATGCTAATACTTTTTACTCTTGTCAGACTTTTGATAGCTTAATGTTTTATTTATTTGCGAAAAATGCATTTACCCCTATGTTCTATTTTTAAAAAAGGCAGTCAGCTTAGACTAAACAGAAAACATGGTTTTTAAGATGCCATACCCTGTTGATGATTTAGGCGAATTTAGGTTAAATTTGGCTCAGTGGTTTAGAAGGACGAGATTTTTTAACAAAAATTTACACCGGACGGACGACGGTCAACAAGTGAAAACAAAATCTAACCCTGGCTATAGCCATGAGAGCTAAAACATTTTAAAATTTTCAAATCTGTTGAGGTAAACTTTGGATTATTAAAATATATCATAATGCTTTAATTTGTCACGTGCTAATGATATCTTAGCAAAGACAAAATACCTTGTATAGTCAATTATAGTATTTAGTCTATGAGCTATGGTCAGTATAGTGCAATCATCAAACTCCCTTCTTATAGTCTTTTGTATAAGATCATCTGTCTCTAAGTCTACAGCGGCAGTAGCCTCATCTAAGACTAAGATTTTTGTCTTTCGTAGTAATGCTCTTGCAAGGCAAATTAACTGTCGCTGACCAAAGCTGAAAAACAAAATAACTGTCTAAATGTAAATGCATTTCACTTATAAATATAACATGTCTGAATACGTAGGACACTCGTGATCACCAGAACAGTTATTATAATCTTATATGTAAGCATCTCCAGACCTCCTTCAAAACAGTATTGTTAACACATCTCATTTAAAATAATAATATGAATGATAACTGTGATAATAATAATAAGCTGATTTACTTTAGATGGTTACTATACAAAAAACTACCGAAGTGTGCATACAAACAGTAAATTTCAGTAAATGCTGTACACGTGTTGGCCTTTACCTTCTTCAAGCAATGTGTTTTGACTTATTTATGACAATTTAAGATATTTGTCTTACTCATAATATTGATTGTAATACAGTTTCTTACAAGAGGGCAGATAATATATTTGAATATGTTTTCATGAATGTTAGATATTCTAGAAAAAAAAAGTCTTCTTGAAAGAAGCGCAACGAAACGACAGACCGACACAACGAATTTCTTACATGAGTGAATATATAACGATCTTTGATTTTGATCAAATGTAAGTAGATATTTCTTTCGTAATTTTTATTTCATTGTCACGAAACCTTTAATACAGATGCGAAATCAAAGTTCCCTTTAACGTATGTTCCATTGTGAGGTCACGCTTTTGGTGATGCTTCGTCGATGAATACTATTAATAAACAGTCCTGTTCGATTATTTACGGGGTAAAGACAAGTGCACGTGAGCTCGTCCTAACCGTCTTACCTCTTAAATAGGCGTTTACTCGTCCCTTATTGTTACGCGTTCTTCATCACAATGAAAGTTTTATATAATCGCAGACTGTCAACTTCTTCTTAGAAAATTAAAATCCACACAACCTTCAATGAATTCCTCATTTTATGCTTTCTATATCAAAAAACTTATTCTTACATAACTCAAATTTCATTGTCATTAAAAATGTTTAATATAGATGGGAAGTCAATGTTCCTTTTAACATAGGCTCTATTGTGAGGTCACGCTATTTGTGATGTTTTGGCATTGTGTACTGTTGATAAACTGCTCGATTATTAACTGATGACAAGTGCACCTGAGCCCGTCCTAACCCGTCTCTGAAAAGGCCGTGTATTCTTCCAATATTGATTATTTTATATAATCGCAGAATTGTCATCTTCTTGTTAAGAATAACAATCCACTCAGCCTAGAATTAATACCTACTTTTTTAAAAAAAAAATGGTAGTCTTGCATACCTCAAATTTTCACCTCCTTCAGAACAATGATGGTCTAGCCCATCTTTCAAACCACTAACAAATGTTTTCAAATGTGCGTGTTCCAAGGCTTCCCATATTTTTTCTGTTGAAAATTCCTCAAAAGGATCCAGGTTCATTTTCAGTGTTCCGGAAAATAGTACAGGACTCTGTCAATATAAAAACCAAACAGATACAATTTTCATACATATGTAAAGTTTTAATAGTAAGCCTAATTTAATTTCCACTCGTTTGATCTTTTTTTAATAATTGCAGTATTTAAACAATACATGTTCATGAAACTTAAAGCAAATTTTAAGAATTTTTACCGCTCCGTTTTCTGTCTAGCGGTCAATAAAGGTATCCTGTTTCCACATTTTATTAGGTCCGTTCAGGACTTTATTTTAGTGTACAAAATTAGCTATAATTAAAATAGTATTTGATATAAAATGTTTCAAATGTAAAATTCTGTAGTTTGAACAAGTTTGAAAGAAAGAATGAAGTATGCTATAAATTTTGAAGTTTAAACTGAAATATTAGGATGATCTGAACAACATAAGCTGAAAATTTTACTCAATTTTGATGAGTATTAAACACTTCTTGTAAAAAAACGAGTCGTTCAAAGAAAATAAGTATATGTAAGATGCAATAAAATTTAAGAAAAAAAATCTACCGTTCCCCCTTTTCTAAATGTAAAAATGAATAAAATTGCGAATCTATGCTTGAAATTATCCCCATAGGAAAATTCTGACTTTTGTATTTTTCTATAATGTTTTAGTATCTTTGCATGAGCTAATGAATTTTTTTTAAATAACTGGATGAAGGGTGTTAAATTTTCATCAAAAACAAATATTTATCGGCTGTGTGAAAAAAATATACCATTTCCAAAATTTAATCATACCTACCTTAATGGTGCTTTTTATTTATTAGGATATGAAAAACGTGAAAAACAGAATTATCTTCCAATACCCCGGTCTACAACCTTAACGCAAGTGAATAGATTACAAAGAAGAGAAAAAATAACGAAAGAAAAAACGTCACTTTACAATATGTAATTTGGATGCAGATCGGCTGCACTTAAAAATGTAAGTCACTGTAATCTATATTTTAGTTCACTAATTTTATCTTTTTTATGTGTGTGTGTGTTTTCATTTTTCTTTTCTGTGTCGTACTTTTGTTATGTCTTTGTTTCTTTGTTTATAAAATTTTGCCATTGTCCTTGGATTAATCGTTTAAGATTGACGTTTCGGTTCTCACTTTTTTATTGTTGACATAGATCGTCGAAATAATCATGTAATGAAATCATTCTTTTTCAGTTCTTTTAAATACATTAATACAAAAGTTAAAAGTAAATTAAATTTCTAAAGGTAAGCATGTCATTTATTTAAGCTCTTTGGTTCACATAAGACAAAATATGTAGAAGATAAACTCAAAAGATGTACCGCTACATATGAGACCAACTAACCATTAGGATTTTTGAATAAATACAAAATATCGAAGTAACGGGTACACTGAAAACCAAAGACAAAACAATGATCTATAAATTTGATATATGCAAATGATATATAAACTTTGGAAAATTTTTCGCTCGGGCAGACAGTCACAACTTGCTGATAAAAAGTTAATTAATAAAAAGTTTTTTTTTTTCAAAAATTGGATCCTCCTTTATGTCATGTATTTGTTGGAGGTGAGGGAAAAGGAATTAGTACCGAGTTTTATTGTTTCATATCAGGTTTTAAAAAGATTTTTTTTTTCATACTAGGTGTTCGGCATTGTTTGATTCTATGTTATTCAAAAACATCTCACTTCTTTTCTCGAATTACAAATGTTCCTGTTGGTTTATCTTAAACAAATGTAAATGGTTGAAAAAAATACTATAACTGCATTGTTTTTGTGTGCATCGTGGAAAATGATCATACCTGCGGAATAATAGTAATCTTTGATCTTAGGTCATGTAAACCTATTGTAGCAATATCAATGCCATCAATTTTAATTGAACCTCTTGCTGATTCAATTATTCTAAACAAAGATTTTGTAAGCGAGCTTTTTCCTGCTCCTGTTCTTCCAACTATTCCAATCTAAAAATAAATACAAATGCTGTAGCAGAGACTTTAGATATACAAGTGTTCTCAAACAGAAATTATATTTCATTTAAGAAAACACTGCTGTCACCATGATGCAATTCATGACCGATGTGGTTGTTTTTGTAGATGGAAAATAAATTTGAAGACATTTTATGGTCATCCAAAAATGTTCTGAATACTCAAATTTACTGTACTTTTTTTTACATGGATTTCTAGTTGTTTTCTGTACAAAGTTCGTCGTCACTCGTTCTGCTTTTGTCGTTTGTTTAAATTGGACAATTTGGTTTGTGTTAAGTCCTACAGCAAAATACCCCACACAATTTCTTCACGAGATTGGGATGTATAGAACATGTAACGGAACGATCCAATAATGAATCATTTTTTCAATTAACATCTTAAAATATGCGTAATTATTTTGTGCATTTTAAAGCGTCTGAAAAATTCAGATACATTAATTTCACGGAATTTAATTGTAACAAACTCATAATAAAATTCCACGCTTGTTGCCAATCCATCATCCATATGGAGGACACATTTCACAAAATGTTACTATCATTCAAATGTTAAAAGGGTGACATAAAGATTTCTTAAAATTTCCGATGTGGAGGTAACGTGACTATTTCTGATTTCTTCATTTTTGATGCTCACACAAGCAGCAATTACAGTCGTTTAATGAATCATGCTAGTGTTCTCAAACGTACACCAATTTTCCCTACCTTTTCACCTGGTTGTATATTACAGGTTATTCCTTTAAGAACAAGATCAAGTCCTTCCTTGTAGCGAACAGCATAATCTGTAAACTCAATACATCCTTTTTGTGGCCAATCTTTTACCGGTTTCGTCTTTTCTATAACCCATTCGGCCTGCAAAAAACATTAAAAGCATGAATTTGTGTATAAACTTGTTAAATCCTCTCTTTTTTCAATAATTTGTCCTTCTTACATTCTCATGATATAGGAATAGAAACAGTGTATACCTTTCTTCTTTTCTACTGAAAAAACTTCAATCTACTAAATACTGAAAAAGGTAAACTATTGGGTAAAATACGTTATCAAAATAATACAAAGATAAGAATTAACATGCATATTTATACAGATGTGCAGACAGCTACCGGTATTTTGTCAACAGAAGCACGTTTTGTTATCTGATTTTTCTGCATGCTACCATTATGACTTGGAAAATTTACAAAAAGTTTACTAGTATACAAGTTCTTTGATAGAAAATAATAGAATTCCTGAAATATTTTGTATATAAATCATGGCTAGAGTATTTGTAATTTGTAAAAATAAAGAAATAATTAATATCCTGAGTCCCAGTCTTCGAGTTTCTCAACAATAATGAACAGATAACTTCGGGAAATCACTAGTTTGGTAAAATAACATGAAACGATATGTAGAAAAGAACACGAGCAGCACGAAATTTCTGTACCGATACAATTCATCCAGACATCAAGGATAAACTAGAAAAACTGAGCAAAGCTCAGAAATACATACCCCCACTCCCCAATTTGATTCCAGAAGTAACACCCCCNAACCCCCCCCCCCCCCCCAAAAAAAAGTCAAAGTAAAATTTTACATAGCTGGTGCACAATGGAAATGTGAACTGATCTTTCTGTGAAAGTTTCAATGAATTTCACCAAGTGGTCAAAAAGGAGTTGTCGCCACAAAGTATGTACCCTATGGCGGACGGAATAGCGAACGGGCGAACGGACACCATGATCACTATATACCATCCGCTAAAGCGGAGGGTATAAATATATAATCTAACGGACTTTTTTCACACAAGAGTGAAAGTCTTGGATACCGCCTATGAATCACACATTAAAAAAAAATCAAGAAACATACAATTTTAAACCTCGATCTTTATCCCTTGATAGCAACAATTACTAAATGTTTAATTGATGAGTTCGTCGGCCAAAGTGTGCATATGTTACAGTGAATTTGTTTCAATTGATTAAATGGTCTTTTAAATTTTCTGGACTGCAGTTTATTTGTTGTAACAAAACGCAAGGATTCTTTTCTAATATCACTTACAACAATCATTCCTCCTGGACGTGTGATGATACGATTAAAGCACTTAATCTTTTGCTTGACAACATTTTTGTTCGTTTTGGCAACATTGTTTATCAACAGGTCATTGGAATTCCCATGGGTACAAATTGTGCACCTCTCATTGCAGATCTTTTTATTTTCTGTTACGAACGTGACTTCATGAAAAAATTACAAAATGGGACCATACAAAACAGTGATCAACTTATTTCAATTTTCAACGATAACAGCAGGTATATTGACGATATCCTTACTATTGACAATCCCCAGTTTTTAGATTATGTCGACATCATTTACCCACAACAACTGAAACTTAATAAAGCTAATAATGATTCTAAGAATTGCCCTTTTCTGGATCTAGCTATCATCGTTGACTCTGGTAAAATAAAAACTAAAATTTACGATAAAAGGGATGATTTTGATTTCAGTATTACTAATTTCCCTTTTCTTGACGGCGACGTTCCTCTAGCCCCATCCTACGGAGTTTATATTTCTCAACTGGTACGATTCGCACGCGTTTGTTCTACTCTTGACGACTTCAATGAACGTAACCTTACTATTACTTCAAAACTTTTGCAGCAAGGTTACAGATTTCATAAATTGTTAAATACATTTAAAAAGTTTTATCAAAGATATGAACATCTGACTTCTAAATATAATGTCACTCGCAAACAGCTTATTTCTAAGGGCATTTCCCATCCTCGATTTTACGGAAATGATGTTAAAAAATGCCAGAAACTGATTAAAAATCCAGAAAAACTGGGACGTAACTTACATTCTTTACGCAATAGGGGATATCGGCAGGATATTCTGCACGTGTCCGTTAAATTAGCTTTGGGATCCAGTGACCTGAGGATTTTACACACATACTGGCCTCTCACTGATACTGCCGATGTCTACTGAAATACATGACGATTCTTTACCAAACCCATTGGGAGTTTTGAATTTGATTTTCCTTCCGTAGTGCGACAGTGTTTTACCAGCGGACTAGGCTCCTTGAGCTAGCCGGCAGTTTAGCGGCGAGCACTCTTTGACCCATCTTTCAAAATTACGTTTTGTCCCCCCCCTTTTTCTTTTCTAGATTGTGGTCATAGAGTTAGTAGTCTACCTGTATGGGTTTTATTCGTATGTTTATTCTACGATAGGGAAACGGGACAGAGAAAGGGGAGGTTTGGGTACCCATAAACCGGTTTAACCCTACCGCTGGCTTTTGCTAGTGCCGGTACCAAGTCCGGCTGTCCCGAGTTCCTATCGTTGTTTATGTTTGTCTTTTGTATTTTTATTGTGGTTTTTTTTTCTTGTGCAGTTCCTATTTACTTTCTGGCATGTGGCTATGTTTTTCGGCCATTGTAGGTGTTTCCTGTTATCTTTTTTATTCCATTGTAAAATCAGTGATTTTGTGATATCCCTGAAATTATTAGTGATTTTGTAAAACCACCGACCATTTTAGTGATTTTGTAAAATCATTTAAATTGTCAGGGATTTTGTGAAATCCCTGAAAATCTTGTTAGGGATTTTACAAAATAACTGATTACTAGTAATAAGAATGTTAATTTTTCGAGAAAGATGTTGGTGTATTTAAATAAATATAAAACAAAATCAATTTTAATAGTCATACGGAATTGAAATAGATGACCATATCTTGCATAAAAGTATTTGCACGCCAAGATTTCTACTTTTTACTGTAATTCATATAAAACTGCATTTCAATATATTGGAAAGCCATTTCTTAACTGATTTCAATTTGGATAACTAAACTCTGGATGTTGTGCAGTTTAATCATTCATTTAATAGGCAATATTCTTACCCATAGTTTAAAAGAATAAATTGTGTTTTTAAAACAATTTAAAATATTTATAGATTGCTATAAGTAACTTATGAAGAATAACCATATATCTTAAAAACAAATGCGATTTGAAAACCTGAGTTAATCATTCCGTATAGAAATAAAAGATATGTCACCTCGTTTTTTTTTCATTCATGTGCATAGTATTAGCCTGATTTAGACGAACCGTTGTCCAAAAGAAGTTTAAAAGGGCTCCAAATCAAGAAGCTATTTTTACAGATTCATCTAAATTATATTTCAATTGGGTCACATTATATTCTAGGCTTAGCATTTTTTTCGATTTAAAACGACAATGTGTCAGTAGCCATTTATATTGTGCATTAGATCAGGAGATAGTCGTATCATGTTTCACTGCAATCCACCTTTAAAGTCTGTTTTGATTTAAGCTTTCCAGGATATAAAATGTCATAAAACTTACTGCAAAAAGCATTCTCATTACATTTGTATATTCATTTCATTTCCCTAAACAAGAGTCTCAAGAGCGGAATTGCATGATTTATCTTCTAAGGATTTTATATAATAAGGCTTTTATAAAAAAAAAAAATCCTAGATTTCCATCCAACTATTTGTAAAATCCATCAGAGGCAGGTAAATTTTATGTCCTCTTTTTATCATTTATGGTAAAAATGTTGTTAATTTTGAAGAAAAAGACCATAATTTGGCAAAAATCAATAACAATTCTCAGAGTTGGGTTAAAAATTTGGACAGGGGTGATGTGAATCTAGGATAGTTTTATTACAACCTTAACTATGATTAACAGTCTGAAATGACCTTTGTTCAAATTTTCGAACAAGATTATAATAGTCCTATATCTGTTGAATTATTTAAATATTTTTATATATACTTTTAGTTTTCCCTTTCTTTCTTGATTAAAGAAGTATTCAAAAGAAAAACTCCCCCGAGTTTTGTAGCATTGATTCCAGTGCCATTTATTGCATTGAACTGAAAAATATTCTGAATAATTAAAAAGTTCAGTTATATTAAATACAAATATTGACACGTTAATTTTATTATCTAAAGTTGAGCTCTTTATCTGGTACACATTTTATTTGCACTGAAGAGACATAAGTTGTCGAAATGCGCATATGCAGAAATTAAATTCACAGTAATTTCGGTATTTAGTCATTTGTTACCACTGGGTCGGTGCCTCTGTTGGTGGAATGTTAGTCCCCGAGGAAATTCGCCAGCCCAGTAGTCAGTACTTCGGTGCTGACCTGAAAGCCGATTTATTTGGAACCTTGCAATATCTAATTTTTTTGTAAATTTTGTTGAAAACTAATGAGTATCTCCGTCGTGCAAAGATCCGTCCTTAGTGGATTTTGGCTTTACATTTAGATCATATTGGTTATTTGTTCTCTATCATTTAATAAACATCTTTGAGTTAATGTCTTCCAAACGTTTAGATTTTATCTGCCCTGAGTCGAAATGCGCATATGCAGAAATTAAATTCACAGTAACTTCGGTTTTTAGTTATTTTAAACATATTGTTTGTTATATCTGCAAAATATTTTACAAATTCCCTAAAAAAGGACCAAGGAATCAGTAGAATGATGATTAATTTTTCAGTAAATTTGTAAATTGATTATTTTACAGACCCACTGACCAATTTAGTGATTTTAAAAAATCTCTGAATTTTCAGTGATTTTACAAATTCCCTAATTTTACAAGTTCACTGTAACACATATACGTTTTTATACAACTAACATAATACCGAAGTAACTGTTTATTTGAACAGATACTGTTTGCAATTTCGAATGAAATGGTAAAACAAATTTTAATTTCTGTATTCTCACCAAGTTATTATGTTCTTCTACAACAAGTGTCGTTATCGCTGATACTTAAGAAATAATTATCAGTAGCCATATATTTATATTTTTTTTACCACGGACTGGCACTTTGTGGCGAATATTTTACCATTAGCGACCAGCGAGAGGTAAATAATCACCATAAGGTGCAAGCCCTTGGTAAAAATAATATAAATATATGGCTACTGAAAATTATATCAATTCTCCTAGGACACTTACAACGTTAAGAGACTTCGTCAATGTACACATTAGTACACCATTTAACGGCGTAATTTGGTCTGTGATGTTGCAAAAAATGATGTAAAACTCTCTGACGTTATCGAAAGTATCGTCATTTGTTAATTACGTTACCAATTAAAGAACCTTAGTGGGCATGCTCACATACCCCACGCCCCTACATATCAGAAAATCCTGCATTATTGAACTCCAAAAGTACCATATAAGCAATATTATATACATGTTGTATAAAAATGACAAAAGTGCACCAATGTGTAATTTTGTCAAAAATGATCAAAAATCAAAACCCAAGTAGTATGCACATCTTTGATATATGTATAACCAACATCAAAAATAAATACTTCCTAACTTAAAAACTGTAGGGGGATTCATCCGGACAAATTATATACCCTTTAAGCAATTTTATGCTTAAAATTGACTAAGTTCATCAAAAATGTGTAATTTTGTCAACAATGATAAAAAAATAAAATCAAAGTAGCATCCACATCTTTAATATATGGACAATCATCCTGGAAAATAAAAACTTCCTATCTTTAAAACTGTAGGAGGATTCATCCCGACAAATGATGTACCCTATAGCAATATTATGCATAAAAATGACATAGTTCATCAATATGTATTTTTGTCAAAATGATCAAAAATCAAAATCAAAATAGCATGCACATCTTCGATATATGCAAAATCAACCTGCAAAATAAAAACTGCCTATCTTAAAAACTGTAGAAGGAGTTATCCGGACAAATAACTTACCCTACAAACAATATTATGCATAAAAATGACGAAGTTCATCAATGTGTATTTTTGTCAAAAATGATCAAAAATCAAAATCAAAGTAGCATGCACATCTTTGATATAAGCACAATCAACATGCAAAATAAAAACTTCCTATCGTAAAAACTGTAGGAGGACTTATCCGGACAAATGATGTTCCCCCTTAGTGATGACAGACGGACGGACGGTAGGACAGGTAAAAAATATATACCCCCGCAACTTCGTTGCGTGGGGTATAATAAGTAAATGTTATTTTTACCACGGGTTTGGGCACAAAGCGATTGATGGGTGTTATATTAGAATATAGGATAATATTAATTTCAGAAATTTTTATGATTTTTTTTAATATGAATTATGCAGGTCGATTTATTAACAAAATGGCTTTAAATATATACTATTAGTAATTTGTTTTGCGAGTATGGAATTCTCAGCTTGTATTGCATCGAGTGCGAAGCACGAGATGCAATACGAGCTGAGAAATCCATCCAAGCAAAACAAATCACTAATAGTATTTTTATCGCTTATTTTGTTTTTATATATGCCAGATATATGTTTCTTTTTCTATTGAAAGATTTTTTTTAGGTTAAACATGTAATTTTTAGTTAAATGTTACGCTTTTTTGATAGGATTATTTTTTTCACGAAACGTCACGCGACGTCATATTAATACGTTGTTGCTTACGTTCCATAGAGATTGACGATAATCTGTTCATATCAGCGCAGTGCAGTGATAATAGAATTATCGTCGCTCCAGAACAATTGAAAATCAAGCAAATTAGCGATAAAATCTATTAATGGCTGCATTTTGCTTGTGCCGTCATCTTTTAACGTTTGTCTTTTGTTATTCATTTGCGTTTTCGTTGTTGATGTATCTGCTGGATTTTGTATTATGGTTTAAATTCTAAAGTATTGGAAGTCTTGGTGTTGTCTTTTCTATTTTAATAATACAGGTGTTTATATACAATGATTACTAGCATGAACATATTTGTCCCTTGTTCAGTTTATATAAGTTTACCTCATTAGGCATTTCTGAATATTCCTTAATTCTCTCTATTGAGACGATCTGGTTCTCAACACTTGTAGTAAACCACACAAACCGTCTAAATGAATGAACGACCTATATTAAGACATAAACAAAATTAAAAAAGCAGAAAAACGAAAATGTCCGTAATCTTTACAAGAATATTTGCTAATACGCCATTTTTAAACACTAATTTAAGACTGTCTTACGACAAGGATGATTCAACGATTTACTAGGAATGAATGTGATTCTGTTCACTTTTCAGAATGGATATATATGTTAGTAGCAATAATCAAAATCAGGCATGAATCTTATTTCCTAGGCAATAAGCTAATGCATTGGCACTTAATTATTGCCTGAAATTTTCAGGCATTAGGCTTATTTCCTGCAATTATTGATGTCAAATATTGACTATTTCCTAGTCGGTGATATAAATGTTTTGAAATGAAATAAAGACATTATTCTTATTACAAAATCATTTAATTTTAATCAGTGAAAAAAGAGAATATTAAATAGTGCTAAAAGCAGTTTTTAACCGATTCTGTAACCTCATATTAGCATTTCTTAGTATTTTTTATTTCATTTACATGTACCTATAGATTGAAGTATAAAGTAGTCACTTTGGTTCGAATGTTGTGTAGATCAAAATGTCTCAAATTTAGGAGAAATTTAATGTTGAAACGAGAAATTGGTTTGAAAAGAGCAAAACCAGAAACATATTGATTCTGGTAAAATGTTATGAAATTTTCAATTTAATCAAGGAAATGACTATGTCGGAAAAAATCATCTAATTTTTCAACAAGATTTGATGTTTTGTCTGTTTCTAGGTTCGCCCATTGACAATTTTTTTTAAGAAACACTTTTCAATTGGAACTAATATTTTACAAAACATATACACGTAACTTACGAAAGTGTACAAGATTTTTTTAATTACGAAAGTTATTCGAGTCTTTCCGAATTTGACCACAGTTTTCACAGAAAATTATAGAATAGCTATATATAACCCAATGAGTTTTAACGAATATTTGCTGTAAGGTAGAGGTGTTTTCGATCAGTCGAGACTTGTTCAATGTGGTTGTCTTTACTCATAAATTTTGGTCAAGTTTAATCACTCTTTGAAGTCACAAAATACAGCTTCATTTATTCGTCGATGTAACATTGAATGAGACGAAACATGTTTTCCAAAAGAAATGATATCTAGTGAAATATGTGTAATATACAGATATTTTACTGTGAAGCCAGACTTTATACAGTAGAACTTCGATGGCTCGATCTGCAATAGCTCAAACATTATGAATGTCTCGAAACCATTTTCTGGTCCCTTTGATCAAGTTTAAACATAATACGATCTGGATAGCTGTAGTCCCACCAGCTCGAACTGTTTCAGTCGGTCCCTCGGGTGTTCCAGCCATCAAAGTTCGACTGCAAACGAACATATCATAATTCTATTTCTTTGAAGCTGTTTTTATTTAAGTTTAAAGAGCTCCTATCTTATTTTAATAATGTATACGACCAAGCTGAGTTTAATTAAAGGTACTGCTTATACCTAGAATTTCCTGGCTGTGTAAATATTTGATTAATTAAGGAAAATTGCGATTTTATAAATGATGAAAGATACTTACAGCAAGTGCATACAACAGAATTAAACCAACAAGTCCAGACGAAAGTCTGTCTTTATTCAGAATCGTCACAAAAGCGGAGAAAAATACAATTGAACCTGATATAAATTCATTTCGAATATGCAGCCACCTACAAATAGAAATTAATCAATGTGTTTGTGTTGTATTAAAAGAATACTAAATACAAGTAGCTTATAAACAGAAGCATACAGCAAATTTTAAAACATGACGTTTTTACAAAGTTGTCCGGTGTATTCCAATGAAACGAAGACGATCTTAAATGTGATATTTCAAATGATTTTGTTTGTATTCTTATAATTTGTACTATATAAGTGGTGATTTATGGAAGTGGTAAATGTCGCGATTGTTTCAAAAATGTTTTGATTTATTTTAGCGGACTGAGATATTCGCAATTTCATTTGGTGTGTAAAGTCGGGTAAACTAATATTTGAAGGTATTTAATTTTCGCGACCGGATAATAACCAGGGATAAAGCAATACAAATAACCACTAAAACGATATTTATATCAGTTTAATGTCTCCCCTTTCATCATTTTTGCTTCGGAAATCGTTTGATGATGTATTGCATGAGTGTAACAAAAGTACATTTTACATGTATATAACATTCATTCTTGCCCTAGAAAGCAGAAAACGTCATGACGACGTCGCTTTTTTGAGATTTCATCATGACGTCGTCAAGCCTTAAAAAGGAAAGTCTTTTAAATGCGGTGAAAAGGAGGTTGTTGAGAAAATGTTCTTACGTCATTTAATAACCAAGACAAGACATTTTAATTCAACCAAACTGGAGCGTTGCCATGGTGAAATCAGAACAACGTCGATAAAAAAGCTAAATCTGCATCAACCTATGCATGGGAATTTAGTTTATGTCCTAAAA
>MJUU01068996.1:0-25358 GCA_002080025.1 Modiolus philippinarum
GCCACAACCACCTGTTGCACCATTGCCCAATCAAGTTGCTGCACCATTAGATCAACCTGTGGCACAACAAGGCCCAATCCAGATAGGGCATAATGCACACCAAATGAATGGTGAGCACTTAAATTTAAACCCTAATATGAATAACACTCAATTGATGATTCCAATGGCAAATGAATTGGATATTTTTGTTTCTCAGTCGTTTAGGGAAAAAATATGGAGTTTTCAATATATAGATATGTCCCTCTTATCAAAATGTAATTTCAGTGTGCCTAATGAAACACAGAATTGTATTGCGGTTGTAGACGGAAAACTTGTTGTTCAACAAACATCAAAACCAAAAACCTAAACGAATAGAAACAATTGAAATGTGGACTGATGCCTTTTTGAATTATGCAAAGATAATTATTGACAGGCATCCCCAAATGGCAAAGGATCTTTTAACTTATATGGTCACCATCAGGGGAGCCATATTAGATGCAACATTTGAAAGGGTTTATATGTATGATCAGCAGTTTAGATTAAGAGTAGCACAAGATCCTACACGATCTTGGTCACAAATTGATGGTGTTTTATGGCTTAGGTTTATTTCGGGAAGGGGGACATATGGCACACCAATTTTCAATTTTATAAATAATCACAAACCTTGTTATGATTATAATTTTAAAAAACAATGCTCAAGAATCAATTGTTTATATAAGCATAATTGCATAAAATGCAATGGTGGTCATCAAGCAGCATTGTGTTCTTATTTTGCTAGAATAAAAATTAATACAGCTCAACAGCCTGGAGTAAGAAAACTGTTCCAAGGAATGTTAATGTCAATTTTCCTAGATTTAATTATATGCGACCACCTCTGCCACAGTAACTCGTTAAAATAATTTATTTTAGACCTGGCTGCACACAGATATAACATTTGGAAACTAGGTCATTCACCAATTAATATCAATCAACTGAATATAGCTTTAAAGAATTATCCAAAGCGGGATGATGCAAATTTGTTGTTAGACGGTTTAAAAAATGGATTCAGGCTATACTATCATGGCCCAAGAATGCCGGTAGACACTAAAAACTTAAAGTCTGTGTTGTTAAATACTAGAGAGGCTTTAGCTAAAGTTGAAAGTGAAATTGTCAAGGGTAGAATAGCAGGGCCTTTCAAAGTTCGTCCAATTTCTAATTTACGTTGCTCACCTATTGGTATAGTGCCTAAAAAATCAGACGGTTACAGATTAATAACGCACTTATCATATCCCCAAGACAATAGTGTTAATCATTTTGTTGATGAGAAATATACATCAGTCAATTACTCGACGTTCGATAAGGTCGTCTCGATAATTCAAAAACTTGGCCGAGGGGCCTTGATAGGCAAGAAAGACATTAAATCAGCTTTTCGATTGATGCCTTGTTATCCTGGTGATTTTGACCTTCTTGGTTTTAAAATTGGAAATCAATTTTATATAGACAAATGCGTGCCTATGGGATATGCAGGGTCATGCCAAATATTTGAAAAATTTTCAAAATGTTTGCAATGGCTAGTTAGTCAAGAGAAAAATTCAAATAATCTTGATCATTATTTAGACGATTTCTTTTTTGCTGGGAGCCCACAGACAAATGAATGTGCTGAATTAATGGCATCATTTAGCCAAATTTGTAGTGTATTAAGTGTACCTATTACAGATGAAAAAACTGAGGGTCCTACCAAATGCATGGAATATTTAGGTTTATTCATTGATACTCAAGAAATGATGATAAAAATACCGAAAGATAAGCTAAACAAATTATTAGAAGAATCAATAATGTTGCCTTTGCAAAAAAGATTGCACTTAAAAAATTGCAGGCACTATGTGGATTATTGTCTTTTTGTACAAGGGCTTTACCAAGTGGTAGGGTTTTTAGCAGACGATTGTTTATGGCAATGTCTAAGGCTCATCGCCCTTTCCATTTAATTAGAGTGGATAAAGGTATGTTTGAAGATCTCTTAGTTTGGAAATACTTTTTAGAAAATTTCAATGGACATTCATTAGTGTTTTCCCCAGAATTTTTCCAAGGCATGGTAAACCTGTCCCGAAAGGGCAACTTAATCGCGCATGAACAATTTTTAAGGCATCCTCAGGCCGGCCTGGTATACATAATTCAACATTAAGTGTTAAATTCACATCCTTCAGATTTTCGGTAACTCTATTGAAATTTTATCTCATGTTCTTTTACATATTTCTTTTTTTTTGTGTTTTGTGTCTGGTGTACTTATACTCGTTTTGTTTTTTTTTATTGATTTTCTGAATTCCAGAATCCTTATAATCTAGCATGAAATGTTTGGTTTCTTGTTAATATATTAGTGTTTTATATCATTATTAATATTTGTTTTGTTGCATGATCTGGAATCTGTTTAAGTTCATTTTCCTTGTATTTAGATAAATATTCCCATATCATATTGTTCTCTATTGCAGGAATCAACAAGTCTTTGAAGAGAATCATCTTTCACCCAGTTTTTCTTAATAAAGTATTTTTTGTTAATAAAATGCATCCTTGTTTTAAGTATTTATTTTTTAATTATTGATCATAACAAGCCACTATTAAGAGTAGGAAAATATAATACAACCAGCAACTGTTACACAACTATCTCACCTTACAATCCTTTAAGGACTAACAACTTTTGCATCTAAAAGAGAAACAACTTGCAACTACTACAATCCAGGCAAAATTGCATAGACCACATTTCTCAGAAAGCTGGCAGTTTTGATATATAGAACAACTAAAAAACAAAAGTCATTTTTCTTCTGCTGTTACAGTATATATATATACACACACACACACACACACATACACAGAATTAGAAATTACCATTTAAGATACACACAGCACACTAATGACTTATATTATCACATGGAAAAAAATAAGAAATTAAAATAATGTCACACCCTTTTAAACTGATAAAGGTCAAGTCCATGCCTCAAAAGCTACATGAATATCTTTTCAACATTGCATTTAAAATTATGCCAACAAAATTGCATATACATAAAATTTAAAATAATCAAAACTGTCCCTATGGATACCTGGTAGAGTTAGTGTTTTTGAATGTCAAACGCTAAGAAAACAGTCTACGATTTTTCTTCTGTAACCACTTTTTTACTGCTCTGTCAAAGGGAAAGTTGTCTCTGTCGGCACCATTAATTTGAATCATCAGTACTCTGTGAAGGTTGTTCATAGAAATCTGACTGCGCTGATTGGTTACACAAAGCTTAATTTTCGAAAATACTCGTTCACATTCACTTGAACTAATGCAGAGTGTAGATGCAACACTGATTAACTTGAGAATGTTTGGGTACATGGTTGCTAAGGATGGTATCCATTCACTAAGTGTGAGTAGTAAGTGTTGAATAGTACACTTTTCTTTGTCAGGGAGAAACATTGACTTGAAATCTAACCATTCTGACAACGTAGCGGCTTCATCTATTCCTAGTTTTGTTGATAGTAGCTGAATCTCCTCATCACCATAAAATGTAATGTTGTCATCTTTGAGTAGGCGCAGGTCAAGTATACCAAAGGCGCTGATATATTCAGAGTTTGAAAGTCTCTCAGTGATGTTGGTCCTTAAATTGTCAATAAAGCTGTTGATTGGTTGCTGCATGTCGTTTGATTTGGTGATGTTCAAGCGCTCACAAATATCGTCTATCTTTCTGTAATTTACACCTTTAGCTTGTTTTAGTCTTTCCAATGTCATTAGGGTGCTCTGTACTTTAGGATGGATGACTGACAGGTCAACTTCACGGCTTTCAAACACTAAGGCTAGACGTGACAGGTGTGGCAAGCAGTCAGCAAGAAACATCAGAACGGACAAAGTCTTGAAACTTTTCAGGTTTTTTAGTAAACCACTTGCTGTTGGACCCGAGTTGAAACGGATGTTTTCTCGCTTTGCAGAAATGGCATTCTCTAAATCAAGCAGTAATGGTTCATATGATTTGGTAACAGCTTTTACGGCTGCTTCGTGGCTTAACCAACGGGTATGTGCAGCATGCTTTATAGTAATGGCCTGGTCGATAGTTATCTTCTGTATTTCTTGTAGAGAACTTGAACGCACAGCACTGTTATGGTAATACTTGAAAACGGCTGTAAGTGTTTCATCTACTGCACGGAATTCTGTGATAGACTCAAAGCTGTCTTTAGCTGCTAATGCTAAGCGATGGTTCATGCAGTGTATGTCCACGATGGCTGGGTTTCTTTCTTTTAACTTGGTAGCTACACCATTCTTTCTGCCAGTCATAACAGCTGCTCCATCAGTGGTTAATGAGTTGATCTGTGTTACAGGAATGGAGTGAGTGTCTAGGTAATCTGTTGTAGCTTTTACAATAGATTCACTGGTACCATCAGGAACTTGAGTTGTCTTTAAATACACCATTTCCGGAACACCTTCATGAATAATCTTGGCACAATG
This sequence comes from Modiolus philippinarum, assembly GCA_002080025.1. NCBI lineage: Eukaryota > Metazoa > Mollusca > Bivalvia > Mytilida > Modiolidae > Modiolus > Modiolus philippinarum. Next base: position 4,430 of record MJUU01068996.1, read on the forward strand.
AACTAATTCTTTGCGCACGGCAATGTCTGTACCTTCATCCATCATAAGACCAGAGCTGAGAGTCTCTTTAAATTTGGCGACTGTATCTTCTTCTACTGTATCACCCAGGCACTCTAGAAACTCTTCTATGGTACGCATGCTGGTGTAAGAAGCATTTCCACCTTTCTTAAGATGTTTCAAGTTAGTTGCTCCCAATCATATTTCATGGATGATATTTGGACCTCAAGTGACGAATTCGAACTCTTCACTGATAGTACAGGGGGTAAATCCAAGGGGTGTGGTTTATATTGGAAAGGAAAATGGTGTGTGTTAAAATGGCCAGACCAGTGGCAAACTTCGGATATCCTGAAGGACATAACTTATTTAGAAATTATTCCAATAGCCCTTGCAATCATGCTGTGGGGAAAATCATTCCAAAAAAGAAATTAATTTTCGTGTTGACAATATGGCAGTTGTTTGTATTTTGAATTCCAGAACGTCAAAATCTGAAAGAGTTTTGAAACTATTAAGGTTTATTGTATACCAAACACTTATCAGTAATTTTAACATTAAGGCTAGTCACATTGCTTCTAAGGAAAATTTAATAGCTGATGCATTGTTTCGGGGTAATTTTCAGAAATTCCGGGAGTTGGCCCCGAATGCAGACAAATTCCCAGTGGAAGTACCTTTGCAGTTCTGGAACCTTTTAGAGCAGAAGTGATTAGATTATGTCAAAATTCAGTTTCTCCTAATACGATCAATGTATATCAACACGCCATTTCCATGTTTGAAAAATTTCGACAACAATATAACCTTTCAATGTTATGGCCTCCTAATTTGTCAGACATCATTAACATTGTGGCCTTTTTAGCCAGGTCTGAATAGTCCCCTGCTACAGCCAAGTAGTATATTTCTGGGTTAAGTTTTTATCTGAAAATGAACGGTTCCCATGACATGACTGATTCATTTATAGTAAGAAAAATGTTAAATGGGATGCAAAGATTGGCAAAACGAGATGATTGTAGAAAGCCAGTAACTTTAGAATTATTGAGCGCTATCATATCTGCATTACCCCATGTTGCTTTTTCCACTTATGAAGTAGCATTGTTTTCGGCGGCATTTTCGCTAGCCTTTTTTGCATTTCTAAGAGTCGGCGAGTTTGCAGAATCAGGAATGTCTACTAGACATGTATTGTGTCGTAGCGATCTTTCATTGACGGACGACATGAATGGTATGCATGTTACATTGAGAACATCGAAAACAGATAAGTTAGGTCACCAGTCTAAGCTAGAATTTTCCAACATAAAACGGCATCTGTGTGTCCAATTACACTAATGCAAAAATATCTAAAAATAAGACCTACAACTGACGGAAATCTATTTTGTCACTTGAATTGTAAACCCTTGTCTCGATATCAAGTGTCATCCATGTTAATAAGGGCAATAAGGTTTTTAGGTTTAAATAATGAGGATTACAATACCCATTCATTTCGAATAGGGGCTGCAACTACAGCGTCATTAATGGGAAAATCGGATGATGAAATTAAAAAGCTTGGTAGATTGAGTTCCCATTGTTTTTCCAGATACCTTTAACTAGAAATTTATCACAAATGTTGCAATTTTAGGTAGAGATACAATATGAATTATTGGTTCTTCAATTATTCAAAAGGCGTCTGCCCATGTAGACATCAGACCAACAGGAAGGGATTTAGGTTTTCATAAGTGGGGAATGCGGATTATATGGATTGGAATGCCGGGCATGCATTGGTGCAATATTGTTTCTCTTGTGCATGTTATGTTTAATGCTTATGGAGTACCCAGAGCACTTATTTTGCACGTAGGAGGAAATGACATTGGGCTGTGGAGCACAAAAGACTTATTGTTTCACTTAAATTTTGCACTTTATATAGTAAACAAAATGTTACCAGGGTGCAAATTAATATATTCAGGAATTTTACCTAGGTCCACATGGCGTTATTCTTTAAATCTGACTGCCATGGAGAAAAGTAGAAAACGAGTAAACAGAGGGGTAAAAGGTTATGTACTTAAATTAGGGGGATATTTTATAAATCATTTGGATTTAGATGATGGCTATAAAGCATTATTTAAAGAAGATGGCACACACTTATCAATTTTGGGGAATATATCTTCATAAATGCTATTCAAGGAGGAATTGAACAATTTTTATTGTACCCATATGCTAGAGTTTTTCCAATTGACCAATAAATTATCCAACAGTGATTAGTTTTGTATATGTTATACATATTGCTTAATATTGTTGTAAATACAGTATATATGTGGTTGAAGGCTTATTAGATAAATTGGCTGTTTTATTTGTCAAGATAAATTGTATGGCAGATTAGGCTTATGTTTTGGACTGCGGAAACATAACCTAATTTGGCGGAATTTATCGTTACAGTTGCTATGGATTACCCAGCAAAACGAGACTGTCACTGAAGGATACCCTTCAGTTTGTAGTGTCAACCATGTTTCATGTTGACAAGTTTGTTGTTTTCATCTCGCTTATAATATGACAAATTAAAACAGCCAAAAAATTATTACAAAGAAATGTTGTTGTACTCAGCCAAAACATTGTGTTTAAGAATAAGTAAAGATCATCATTTTGCATTCGTTCCTTTAATGGTTGCCTGTTTGATTGTTGTGATAGGTTTCTAAGTGTTGTTTCGTTGGTTCATATTCAATAACAGCTATGTAATTTTAATTTACTATGTAATAAAATAAAATGTCACAGTGGTTCGGTGAGTGGGATATGGCAAGATGAACGTGGGACTATTGAACATCCACATTGTATGGGAGCTCATATTCTGGGTATTCTCCTGTGGTACCACAGGGACTCATGTTATAAATGGTTATAAATAATTATTATATGTATGGTATGGTTGGTAATCTTTGTTACCAGAGAGGCCAGTTCCTGATTTGGTACCATTTCGGCACTTATTAGACTCTTTGAAATTACCAGAGAGTTCGTGGTGTAAATGCGGGCGATCATACGGAGCTCGTGGTTCTGATAATCTCTCTATTAGGGTATCGTGGAGGATTGTAGCTTTCGTTGGTACCAGCGAAGCACAGGCTTGCCCAAACCTTTTCGGTAATATCTGGTGGTCTGTTTCGTTCTTCTTGTCATATCGTGTTCAATACTAATTAAACTGTGACCGTATTAATCCATTTACTCTTGTGTTTATTTCTAATTCATGAATCTTAGATTAAACGGATTATTTATACTGATATACGTGTAGTTATGTAGTTATGTAAACTTCCATTTATCTTAATGATGCATTGTATTTTTTTTTTATTTCGTATAGTTTTTATTTAATCATCTATTTCGATGACATACCCAATATATTTTTGTCGTTATCAGTACCTTGGGCATCGTATATTGCTTCTACCTGGATGACGTAATTATTTTTTTATTTTGTTTTGTTTTGTTTTCAAGTGCAATTAATATCCATACTTCACGAGTTGAAAAAGCACATCAGTTAAGCGCGATATACTCAAATGTTTATTACGATTATTAACATCTTAAATGTACACGATGTTGTTGTACAAATTTTTAGTCATCTGAAATATGTGACAGTTCTGAATATTATACCTGTCCAATGGATGATATCGTAATTTCCTGATACAAATTTGTAGATGGTCATTTCGACAACTAATGTCTCGTCATTGCAGATTATATCAAATCACTTGGGAAAATCGAATAGAAACGAATATCTAAGCGTCATTTTCAAAAAGATTCAAACTGCCCTACACTCAATGCAGAGATCTGCACAGATTGGTCCATACCATACATTGAAAACGAAGCACAAATAAAATGTTTTGATTTTCATCGTTTCTAACTCTTATTTTAAAACAAAACGAGTTCATGGATTCTCTCAAATAAAGTGAGAAAGAATGCAGACTTTAATCAAATAAATAAATAAACTGTCTTTACATCCAGTAATCTTGGAAAGTAAGTGAGAACCGAACCGTCAATCTAAGAGCGAACAATCCAAGGACAATGGCAACACCAGAAACAAAAAAGGCGGAAAAAAACAAACTTGGAAACTTGCTTATCTCCACCGAATTGGCCACTATTTAAGCAATCAAAGGGATCAAAAATATTAAATATAAGGGTTTATGGTAGGAACCAAGCATGGTTAGAATTAGAGACATGAATAGCGAGATTGCCTTCCCCACCAAGGGATCTGGCTGTTCTTCGAATGTACATATATTACAGACTGATAACACTGCCTCGCCATCTCTATGTGAGAACCAAAAAAAGTTTAGATTGAGTGAACCGCAAAAGTTTATTTTTTGACACGTGACGTGAGTTTTAACATTACATGTCAAAATATCTATTTACAGCCTACAGAAATTGATTTTGTACCTATCTAATACCGTTTCTTTTGGATTAATGTCAGTAGGATCCAGAATCCTTGCCAGAACAAACCAGGATATCTCAATTTCTACTGGTAGAAATTTGAATTCCAATTTACGAAAATGATTTATTTGGCCGTCTCAGGACACATGGAATACACAATATGTAAGCAACGTGCATCCCTTTATTTACGTAATCTCAGAATACTGAAATAATGCTCTCATTTAGTATTCTAAGATAACGTAAATAACTGTCCTTTTTGTATCTTATTAACATTATCTAGGTGCATGACAGAGTCGTAACAAAAGCAATAAATATATGTAACTATATATTTTGGGAGTGATAAATTGAAACAATTTAAAGATGCTGACGAAAAATATGTCTTTGATCTCCAACAGAATGCACAGCATTAGGTGTCCATTCATAATCTTCCTTTAGATAAAACTTTATTGTATTATATAATTGTAAATACATTTTGTAGAACTTATAAATTATGAAAAAAAGTAATAAAAAACATCAATGCCACGCAAATAAACAATACAAATTTGAACATCCCAAAAATATACAATACGTTTTTATTTGTTTACATAATTTGTTAACAGATATTTTCTCAAATGTTAGAATAATATTTAAGATATGTGTAAAATTCATTTTCCCTCCCTTTTTGTATAAGGCATAAAAAAGTATAACAATGGCCGGTATGGAAATTAGAAATATACACATAAATTTTGCGTATCGCTTGATACAAATCTGCTTGCATAGGATTTTTATTTCTTCTCTTAATTTTCTGCTCATTGAAATATAAATGATGAAATTTGACAAACATCCGGTCAAGCTGATCAGCTTGATTCCTTCGAACAGGTAATTAAGGAATATTTCATAATCCCAAGATATATTATATCCCATTACCATGGTAACACTCAGTATCATTCCTTGCTCGAACCACATCAAAAGATAAACAGATGCACTATGTCTGGTATCAAAATCATGCATAGTCCCGTAATCATCTACATGTATAATTAAAGACCGCGAATCAAAATTGACTGTAAAGAAACAGTAGAGAATAACTTTGGGTGTTTCGCATATGAGAAATACAACAAGAACGATAACCACCATTATTACTGATCTCCTTTCCTGACGACTCTGACTGGTTTGACGTCCTCTGAATTTATTGGATACCTGTTTGTATATAATATATATAGTAGAAACGATCATTATTAAACAACAACATAATATTACACCAGTCAGTATCTTCAAGTAATAAACTGATGAAAGTTCCAATATATCCAGACTGATTGGTTCTGCTGAGCAAAATCTTTGCTTATTGATAAACCGAAGAGCAAAATGACGAGGAGTACTAAAAGATGTCGGTATTAAAAAACAGACAACACAACAAACAAATGCTTTCCTGTTCGACAAATTAATTTTTGTCCAAATGGGAAACAGTGAGGCAATAACTTTCTGTATTCCAAGACAGGTTGTTAATAGAATGGAAACCAAGTGAAAAGTTGTTGATAATAAAGTTAAATGTGTTAAAGCAATACAATATGGATACGGAACTGAACAAACATTATAATTATCAGTCGCAAAAATAGGATTAGGGTCAATTATTACACAATAATATTGGCTAAGGAACAAGGGTTCCAGTCCGTATGCAGATAAGGCAGAAAAACAATCTGCCAACGCCAATCCTTGCATCAGTATGGTGGATGGTGATAGCATTGTCTTACAAAACAATAGAATAAACACGATCATGTTAACACATTGATAAATACGACAAAACGGACCCAGCAATAAAAATTATAAATACACTTTTTTCTTTGTCCGTACTAAATATATAATCCATAGCATAGTATGAAAAATTCAGTGAAGTTCTCTCATAATCATATGAATTTGAGATATACATCATTAAGTAAGACTGTCGAAGTATGTATCACTCAGAATACAAGAACATATAAGATTGAATAGGTCAATGCATCATTTTGAATATATTAAAAGTTATTAACTGTCCTTTGTAAATCTTAAATTGCAATTTAAATTTATCGTTTCATCAAAAACTTTGTTCATGGTTAAGAGAAAGATCTTAATAGTCATTTTAAGCATTATTAAATATAAATTAACTTAATGCCTTCCTTAGGGCGTGTTATAATCATTATTACAGTTGATGCTATTACAGTAGACACTAAGTACGAATAAATAATTTATCTTATACAAATGTTTATTTTAGTACCATACCGTCCCTCATAACCAATTTCACATTCAGGGATTATGTCTTTTAGACTTCTTAAGTAAAATCGAGCCTATCATAAATAAAAGTTTTCTTATTATTTTTTTAATGGGTTACATGTAACCAAATACATTCCTTTCTAACTGTAAATGAATCGTCCGGCGTAAAAGTACCCATATTTTTGTTTCCATGCTGAAAACTTTCATTGTAAACGAAAGGAACTTCTAAAAAGAAACTATCGATTCCACATCTGCTGTAAAAAATGTCTTTCAAATTGCAAGATGAGAAGAATGCACGGAAACGTAGTCATATTTGCCTAATTTTCTGAAAGAAAGCATTTTAACCACATCACACTCAAGAATAGTTTTTTGTATTTTTTTTTTATTTTTTTTTCTTTTTTTAGAACAATAAATGGACATACAAAGACAACTCACAGATAATTACATGTACAACACATGTACAATGGTGAATAAAATGATATGGTGTAAATGCACATGAGACAAAGTCTCTACAAATACATGGTAAAAAACAAGCAAAGGAACAACGCTTTAATTGTTGTTCTTCATCTTGAACAAGCCACTGTTTTTCTTTCTCAGCAGTGCAATGACTGTCAGACAAAAGAGTAATATCATACCTTTCTTTACATTTTGTAAAAATATCGATACGTTTACTTTATTGGAAAGACCCTGCAATTCATTGATTAACAATGAAGGGATAAGGAGTAAATGCAAATGAGACAAAATCTCTACAAATACATGGTTAAAACCAAGCAATGGAACAACGCTTTAATTGTTGTTCTTCATCTTGAAGTCACCACGAGGCCTTCAACAATGAGCATATCTCATACCTCATAGCAAGTTTAAGACGACCCCTAGCATCGGTTTGAGCGGAATTCATTGCTTATTGCTGAGCAACGCTACATATATGTCTTTTTTTTTCTTTGACCCATGGATGCGGGATCGTCAACAAACATCAACTTAACTGGCAAAGTGTTCTTACAATCGCTGTCATCAATTTCCCGGCAAAAAGAATAGTAGAAGACGATCACAAGATTTAAACAACCACAGGGCACTCATCGAGCCAATTGTAAGAAAACTTGCCATAATAAAATCATGAGACGTGGGCACATTAACAGGTGCGCAGAACAAACAATTTTAAATTACAAAAAATTAGAAGGCCAAAATTTGAAAGAATGATAGTGCATCCAAATGAGAAATTCTCTCAAGAACAAGTACACCATAACTGAAATATATATAGAGCATACATCTCTCTCACGGGGAATCTTTTTACGGACTTCACACTGAAGGAGAGACAAACTCCCGCCTAAAAGTAATAATAAGGGGATATGGAGTATGAGACTTTTTATCACTCAAGAATAGTTATTACAATAATAAATGATGCTTTTTAAATCACCATCGTGAACAGGTTTCTGAATTATGTCCTGTTTAATTTTTACTGGACCATTACTCGAAATAAATTTGTCCAAGATATGTTGAATATTTGAAACATAAACATAAATTTTGTGATAAATGCCGGTATTATTTTACTTCTTCAAGTTACACTTGTTTAACACAGTATGTATACATTGTAGACAGTGACAGTTGAAGGATCTTATACCTTTTGATTTGATCGAATAGAGTTGTCCATGTCATCAACAAAGTCATGACTGAACGAACCGGAAGTATTAGTTGATGGTGTTGCTGGAAATTAGTGATTTTAGCATTCTTTTAGCAATTGTAAAAGAGCCTTGTCTTGTTGAGGCCTTTAAATATAATACATTATGTCTTATTTTACCAAAAGAGAAATAACTGGATAGACCGAAAAGGTTCACTACAATATAGGTCAATTTGCTTCTGTCATAACAAGACAAACCTGATAGGTTCACTACCAAATAGGTCACTCAGCTTCTTCCATAAGATTCGTTGCATTGTTTTACGATATAATGTGTTTCAAATGAAGACTTTTAAAGCCAAAATATGTCATCAATCTACTTTTGAGAGAGCTTTCAAGAGTCTTCAGACTGTATCATCTATGAAAATTGAAATTCATATGGACAACATTTAATCCTAATAAGCCTATGTTGTTGTTTATCATCTTGAGTTCACAATGAGGGCGTCATTAATGATTAAACACTCATCTTTCAAACATCTATCAGAGTATTGTTATCCGAATGTTTTGATATGATTTCCACTTAAGAGACATAAGTTGTCGAAATGGCCATCTGCGAACAATAATTTCCAATAACCTTGGTGTTTTTTGTGTGTGTTTAGTTCTTTTTACTTTTTGCCAGACACAAATTGAAAAGAAATGAAGTTATTATGTATGAAAAATATAGGAAACAAAAAACGGAAGAATATTGTGAACACATTATGACAACATGTATCAACAAATGAGCAAAAATTCATATCTATATGTGTGAGTCGTCTTTTGATTTGTCGTCTTATGAGAAGTTGAAATAACACACAAAGTACTCTTAGAAACGCTGTCAGGTCTTGTCAGACAAGACATCAATGTAAAATTACTAAGCTTATACGCCTACAAAGAATATATGTATTACCCCGCCGCAGCAGGTTTGCGCCTGTCCTAAGTCAGAAAATTTATTAAGCCTCTGTGTTTCTTGTCTTTTTTCTAGTTAGTTTACTTTATGCATATAGGAGTCTAGGATGATGTTTATTTCGCTGAACTTGATAACTCTTTATTCAGGGGCCGACTCCGACCTACCGTTGGGTTTGGGGTTTTCTCACCGTTCATTGAAGATCTTATGGTGGCTTTGATTTGTTATTACTCCCCTTTGGGTTTTTGTCTCTTTGACACATTCCCTGTTTCCCTTCATTTTTCTATTAATATTATCAAGTTATCTTCCTTTTGTTTTACTTGGTACTCTGAATCAATAGGAATAAACTTTTGCTGATTTAAAGTTTTATTTCGATACATTATTGCACCTGATCACTACAAAATAAACAACCAGTAGCTTAGCTGGCTATATCTAAATTTCTATATTATTGTTAGACACTGGTCTAGTAGATATACAGCTGTGCTTCTAACTTCAGCCTGCCAAATATCTATATTTATTCAAGTACTGAACACCATAAAAAGATCAAACTCTAATTTAGTGTAAATTAATTTTCAGTGTATATGTAGCATTAATTATCTATATTTCAAATTTTGTTACAAATGAATCTGTGATATAAAACATTAGCAGGTCATGAGACATAACAATAGAAAAAAGAAGGGAATGTGTCAACGAGACAACGACCCAAAGGGGAGTAATAACAATTCAAAGCCGCCTTGAGATCTTCAATGAACAGTGAGGAAATCCTACATCCAACGGCAGGTCGGAGTCGGCCCCTAAATAAAGAGTAATCAAGTTCAGTGAAATAAACATCATGTCCACATAAATGTCCACTACAACATGACTTTGATATCAAATTATCAGCATTGTGTATGTTTTAAATATTTCTATATTTTAATATTTCTCTATATTTCGACGAATAGAAAGACTGTTCAACCAATATCTATTACCAGTAAATGTATACAGACATGAAATCACGTGACATGCAACCTTGTGATAATGTAAATTAGTCAAAATAAAAATAATATCTATTTTGCCTTTCTGTCATTTAATACTCATATAAAATAACAGTGCAAACAAAATAGCTAAACATTGACTGCAAAATATTATGTTAAAATTGAATTGCATTAGAACGTCTAAGACTTTTCAACTCACCTTTTAACTCACACAGCATAAGAACACAGAAAAAAAGAGTTTCCGCTGTGACGTCTCAAGCTTGAAATATCTACATTGGTTGACAAGAAATCGTAGTCACTGATTCGGGTTCTAAGATTTTCATTTTCAATTACTTAGTGTGAATAACAAAATACCGAAGTGACTATGAATTTGGTTTCTGCATATCCGCATTTCCACAACTTTTGTCTCTTAAGTGAAGATCAAGTTCAAACATTCGGAAGTCCATAAACCGAAATACGTGTAATAGCTGATAGAGAATAATTAACCGATATGATCTATATAGGAATGCCAAAATCAGCTAAGGACAGAGCTATGCATGATGGAGATACTCCTTAATTTTTAACAAAATTTTTCTTAAAGAAAGTGATAACCGAACCGTCAATCCAAAACGAATAATCCAAGGACAAGGGCAACATCGGAGACAACAAACAAACAGTGACACAACATGAGTACGGCTACTTCACAGAAAAAAAATGAAGACACACATGCACAAAGATTAACAACACGGACCCAATAAAAAACCTGGTCTGTTGTAATCTGGGATGTTGGGATGTTGCTACAAAGAAAACGGAAGTTGACTATTGGAAAAGTGAAGTCATCGCGTTTGTCGTACAGCTTAGTTTGAAGTCCACTTCTGTTGTCAATTTCAAGATGAAGGCCAAGAAATGAGGCCAATGTGGAAGTATCTGTAGTATCCTTAATTTCGAGCTCTTTTGGATAGATCAGTTGACAAAAACTACCAAAGGGGGGTGTTAAGTGACAAAATATCATCTTTATAACAGAAGCTAAAATTTAAGGATTGGGCCAGTTTTTTATCTTTATTTTGAAAAAGTCCTTCGACGAATCCAACCTCATAAGAATGCAGAAACAGATTCGGCTAGGAGAGGTGCACAGTGTGTGCCCATAGGAATTCCGATAGTTTGTTGAAAAACAAGACCTCCAAACTGGACAAATATATTGTCGATCAGAAACTCTAGTATTTTAATCACTTCTTCCACTGTATATTTTTTCTCCGATTCGGAGCCATTTTTGCACAAAGTAGGCTTATTCTCTACCTACAAAAATGTACCTATATCTTCTCTTACCGTTCTTACGTGAGAAACATTTATGAATCAAACCTTTCAACCGATATTTTAGTTGTTCATGAGGAATGGTAGTGTAAAGTGTGGAGGAGTCGAATATTTTAATGCTGTTACAGTGTAATAATGATCTAGAGTTTAGTATGTCAAGTAGATCTTTGGAGTTTTTCAAATTTCAGATTTCATGTGCACCGCTTCTTGAAAAGCAAGTATTACAGTATTTTTGAAGGCCCCCTTGAACAGCTGTCAAGACGGAGGTTAGTAACTTAGATATAGGTTTTGTAGAACACTTGGCAGATCCAGCGATGTATCATTCTTTGTATGGGCATTTATGTAATTTTGGTACCCAGTACAAAGAGGGGAGATCTGTGTCTTCATCCTTGGTGGAAATCCCGAAGGAAAGCAAAACAGAATTATGGTTCTGTAATATCTCCTCATTTGACAGAGTAGTAGCTGCGTAACTTGGATTTCCTTTGGAATTATCAATGCCTAGTTAATTCTTTAAACAATTTATGTAATGGTTTTGCAAATAAAATGATATTATTATATCGGGCCTTATCGGCAGGAATGACGGCATATTTGTTATGAATGGAGGATAAGTAACTGGCCACAACAGCATTTTTGAAAATTTGAAAATTGATGATACTTTAGTTCTCATTGACCCTCGTAGATGATTGATTCGTTTTAGAATCATAGACCTCACAGCCTTAATCCACTCTGGAAGAAAATAAAGGTCTTTATCTTGTTCACGCTTAATCTTAATGGCGTAGTCCTCTACAGCATCCATAAGGAGTTTGAAATTTCGTTCCCAGTTGATGGAACGCGGTTCACGGAATTTTTGCCCTTTTGTAAGGACATCACGGAGATACTTGTTTACAATGACTCTCAAATCTCCCGTTATGACATGGTCACAGGGACTATTTCTGTATGGTGAATTAGAACCTGAACAATCGGGTGGTTTAGACTTGAGGTCATCGGTGGTAAGGTATTCTGATACACGTTTATTTTTGAAAATTTAAGACGCGATTGGTGAAGTAGAGGTGTGTACGAAATGATCTGGACTGATGTGTGTTTGAAATATGGGGGTATTTTGTTTTACATTTCTATAATGCAAGATATTGGCTACGTTAATAGCATCCAAACCCTTATTAGCAAATTTGATAGATAGAAAAGAACGGCGTTCTTCTACATTGGCGAGCTCTTTAACAGGGTTGAATAACCTATGTTGACCAATATCAAGTATAACAGCATCTAACTTGTATAAAGATGAGGGTTGATCAGTGCAGGTATTTTCTAAAGACGTTTTATACAGAAAATTCAATTTAGTAAGTGGTAAGGAATACAGTTTTGTACGAATGTGATCTAATACTAAAGGTTTAAAAACGAAAGGAATAAGGCCTTCACGAAGTGTTAGTGATGTGTAATGGCCATGGCCATGGCCATGGCTTCATTTTCGTCAAGGATTATTATCAAAAATAAGTATCACATTCATATAATATAATATCATTGCATTTCGGGCTGGATAGATTACCTACACTGTCAACCATACGGTATTGCCGTTCCTAATTTGCGTATCCCGTATTCTTCTTTCTAGTGTAGTCTATGTTTGAATGGTAAATCTTAAATCTAGATATTGCAAGTTTTCAAATGGAATCGGTTTTCGGGCCAGCACCAAAGCACTGGCTACTGGGTTTAGTGAATACCCCCGGGGACTTACAGTCCACCTGCATAGTCATCGGCTGAAATTGTTATTTAAGTTTTTTTTTTTAAATTTATTTTATTTAAATTACGTACAGTCACTTCGGCATTATTCTTACTAAGTAATTGAAAATGAAAGTCTTAAAACCATAATCAGTGACTACTATTTCTTGCAAACCAATGTTGAGAGCAAGCACAAATTATACAGACATAGCTATCTCCGTGACCGCCTTATTAATAAAGGCTTCACAAAATTCCGTCTCATATGATCATGAAAAAAGTTCTTTAATAGATATCAGTCCCTTGTGGAAAAATTTGAAGTCTTGGTTCGAGCTATGATTCGAATTCATTCTTTGCTTAGTACTAAGATGATCATTTCTTTTAACGGTCTTCGACATTTCAATAGCAATTGCTGTTTAGTTGCTAGTGAAAGGGAGGGGGGTTGTTGGCTAGCCATAAAATGATTTAACCCACCATTTATTTTGAAATGCCTGAACCAAGTCATTACCATTGCTGTCGACAGTTTCTCTTGTGGTGTCCACCTGGATTGTCTTTTTGTCTCATGGACTTCGGCTCTTGACCACTCTGTTCCGTAATTTGTCCTATTTACGGAATGTTTACTTTTACAGGGTATAAAAAGTTTCAACCTTTTTCGCATATAGAATTAGCGTAAGTTTCACATTTTTGAAATGAATTTTGCGAAGTTTAAGACGAATTTTACAGATCCGAAATCGTGCCTCTAATTAAAAAATTGTCAAACACCAAAAATTATATCCCATTACTATAAATTCGTAATTCGCCATCTTTGTCAACAAAAAATGCTAATTTGCATATGTAAATTGTATTTTAAGACATCATTAATAAGATTCAAGGAAACTCCTGTAGCAATAGAACTCTGTGTGACTTAGAATAAGCTAGAAATTGATCTTTGTACGGCATACAAATGGTTGCTTGTTCTCATTCAGCAAAGAAAATCCAAAGGGTAATTGGTGTTTCCGAAATTAAAAACATGTTAATTCCGCTTTATATGAGTTTTATTGATATTACCGAGTGGTAAAGTAGGTTTTACAGCGCGGAATTAACCAAAACCTTGGAAAACCAAGTTTATCTAACGGTCATCCTAGTTTACAGACAAAAACCAAATACTGAATGGTAAGTTTGGATTCAAAAACTATATATCTTAACTTCCTCGTCCTATGAAATTTTATTTATAAACCAGGTTAAAAAAAAACACACATTCTCAAATATCAGAATCTAAGTCGTATTTGTTATGTTAGAAAATTAAAAAAAAATCCCCTTTAGAAATGACACATTCCTTTCTAAATATTGAAAATGTCTTTAATAACATTGGATGTATCTATTTTTGAATTCTGAATATTAGAAATGTCTATTTATTTAACCCGCACTCATGAGATATTCAAAATACATTCCACCAACTGTTTTCTTATTATGATATAGATTTAAGTTTTTTCTGTACGAGCATTAATTGGGGAAAATAAAACTGCTTATCTTTAAAATTAGAAATCTAAGTTTCGGTTAATTCTGAGCAGTAAAACATATGATGCCACACGGTAATGCAGGAACTCATAGGAAGCAGGAATTTACATGTATTTAATTTCTGAAACGCTTATTATCGAACGGAAATTTTTATTTTTTTTTACTAAGCCAGAATTACCGACCTGGTTTTCAGGCGATAATTTGGATTTGGCTCATTTTGCCTGACATATCATTGTCTTGTAACAGAAAGAGTCCTCCCGCAATAAATTATTTCGATTCTTATAGATACAACATTTGAAGTGAATCTTCTAGGACGACTTGTTCTAAGATATGACACATAATATGATGCCAAGCACATACAGTTGCCGTAAGACTATACGATCATCATTGGAATAAAGGCGTTTCCGTTTTTAGAATAAACTAACTAAATCGTATTAAAATGATAACACATTTTAAACACATTGTATAATTAAAGCTGATGTAATCGATATTATCGACCACATCCTAGTTCCGGACAGATATTTTCTTCAACTGGGATTTGGTAAAAAGTTAAAAAAAAAGCAAAAGACTGAAAACACAAAAAAAACTTGCATGTACATTGTACATATGTTTTGTATAATGCTAACTATGTCAAACATTCATTACAGTACAGTAAACAAGTTATGATTTGGGTAATGGGTACTAAAACTCTTGGATAATGGCTTTCCACATTATTTGATTCTAATGCTGCTGATGAAAGCTTACTTTTTGAAAACGTGTACAGCATAACGAAAATTATTGTTTATGATCCAACAGAGGTCCCCGAGAGTATTCACCAGCCTAATAGTCAGACCTGTCTGACATGAATATTTTACCTTGTGTTTTATAGAAATTTACTGTTTTTATCAAAATTCTACTCTCTGAAAAATACTGAGGCTTCATACTGAATTTAGCCTCCTATTTCGATGAATTTTGTAATGTGTATTTTTATTTTGGATAATGGCTTCCACACATTATTTGATTCTAATGCTGTTGGTTAAAGCTTACTCTTTGAAACACGTGTACAGCATAACGGAAATTACTGTTTATGATGCAACTTGGGTATCTTTGTATTTAGAAACCATTGCGTCGATGCGACTGCTGCTTGACCATAGGTCTCTGAGAGTATCCACTAGCTAAATAGTCAGGCTTGTCTGACATGAAATATTTTCATTGCGTTTTATAGAAATTAACTGTTTATATCAAAATTCTACCCCTTAAAAATGCCGAGGCTACATTCCTCGTATGGCACTCGGTAGAAGTCCTTGGTACTGGATTTGACCTTCTATGTGGATTTTTTTTTCTTTTTTTTTTTTTTTTGGTAATGGATACTTCTTTTTTACTACTTTTGGATTATGGCTTTCCATATTGATGCTAATGCTGCTGATTAGATTACTCCATGAAAGACGTGTACAGCATAGCGAAAATTAATGTTTATGATACAACTTGGGTATTTTTGTATTTTAGTTTTTTACAATTTAACTAGTGCATAACCAGACGACAATAACCACTAGCCCACAATAAGAATACGTTATAATGATGATTTCTAAAAACAAATTAATTCATTCTGTTCTACATTAAAATAAACTGATCAACAGTAACAAGAAATCAAGTTATAACACCCAAAAATCATGTTACTACCCTAAAAATCCATTCAGCTGATTGGTGAGCAATTGAATGAATCATTTAACTGTTTTCATAAAAAAAATATATCTACTTAATACTCGTCATGTGGCGAATGCTATTGTCCACTTCTCATTAATTTATAGTTTGTTTCTGTATGGAAGTATGCAGGCATTTGTTTATTTATTTATTAAATGGGTCAGGAATCCAGTTCTTTCCCTACTCTTCTTGATATGAAAGCAATCATTTCCTCCGTCAACTTTAAAGAGTTTCCATATTTGCTAGCAAATTAAATACGTCGGCAAACAAATACTGAGGCAAAAAGAGAAAAAAAGGAAGAAATTCTAAAATCAAAAATAAAAAACGCATCTTTTATCAGAATGCTAAGAGCTCCAGTTTTCATTGTGTGCATGTTTTACAAGAGAGTTCGTGTTTTGAATACGTATACGTATTCCATGCTTTTCGCTTGTTTTTTTGCACAGCAAAGATCTTTATCGATATCGCTCAATATTGTATTGTTCAAGTTGGAAAAATCGTGTGAATAACCAAGTCTAATGCAAGCTTTCAATTTTCCATCTTGTATTTGACTACTTTTCAGAATGTCACAGTTAATTATAACTAACTTAGTCTTTATCTGCGTTTTATAGACATTCCAAATATGTTTCCATTCGATACATTGAGACTGTTTTTCAAAATAATTTTCACTTAATACTACCACGAATGAACGAGAGATAGAAATACACTGGTGAATTTGGTCAGCTTGTATTCCGCCTACAGCGAAATCTCTAGGTGAAAGACAAATTGAATAACCTTGTCCTTGCAGATATGTGTTTAAAACTTGTATTGTCCACATTCGAACATCATTATTTTCTGCGTTGAAAGACAAATAGACATCGTAAATAATCTTCCGATCGTTGCCGTTCGATTGACGCCTGAATCTTCTAAAGATTAAAAATAGTTCATGTTGAAAAATATAATACATAATGATAATTCCTAATATGCAGAAAATTGACACTACTAGCCATACATATAATACACTGTTCTTCTCAGCAACAGGACACAACAGCTGATCTGAAATTACTGATAAGTCTGCCATTGTATCTCTAAGTTTACACTTTATGAAATTTCTTGACCTGGAACATTGCGGTATATTTTGTCGATGCAACCATATTTTGATCCAATTCATCTTACAATTGCATCTAGACAGTGTAAGGTTTCCAAAGACAAGGTTACATGGATTCATCATCTGAACAGATCTGTCTAATACTGTGATCGGATTGTTATGTAACGAAATGGACCCCAGTGACTTAATACTGTAAACTGTTGGGTCTATGACGGTTATCATGTTAAATGATAAGTTTATCCTAATGGTTCTGTATAAATAAGCAAGGTTTTGAAAAACGTCGATCGTGTTATTACTTAAGTCAATATCAAGATTCTTCAATTCCGGAACTACTTTTGGCATATAGTGGCGTTGAGTTGAAGAGCAATTCATAACTACTCTTCCCTGTGATGGCTGATCAAAGCAATGACATTTAGGAGGACATTTTTCTTTCATGGAAATATTACATATTAGACGGTGTAATAAAGTTTTATCTTGGCGGAATTCTTGAACTGAGTGGCCTTTCAAAGATGTCGGACTTTCGCAATCAAAACCAACGACACTAAAATACAAAGACATTAATATAAGGAAAAGAATATCCAAGGGTTGTTTTTCAATACTACATGGTAGTTGGACGAGACTCTGAATACAGAATGTAAATCTTTAAATCCCACTTGAGATAAATCGGGCATGCGTGTAAAATTATTATAATGCAGTTGAACCCATCCCCCTCCAATAGATTTATCCACCTTGAATCCATCCCATCGTAAATAGTTCGTAAATGTTGATATACTGTTATACGAAAAGTCAAGCAAGAAGAAAAAATAACCCAAAATAATATTCGTAACATCCACACTTACTATTCGATTCATACGAAAGTCGACATATTTTAAGCTTCCAGGACGATACTTAAATGTTCCAGGTTCCAGTGTTGAAATCTGATTATTGCTGAGGAAGATATATCTCAACAATGGTAGTGATGAGAATGTAAAGGAATGAATCATCTGTATTTTGTTGAAGGACAAGTCCAAAGTGTCAATCATTTTTAAACAACTAAGATTTGTGATTTCAACTAAATGATTCTGAGAACAATTCATCCACACGAGTTTTGGAAAATCGCATATATTTTCTGGAAATGAATTCAGTTCTTTGTTCTGATAATCTAAATCATAAAAAGAAAGATTTCTTGAATATCGATCATAGATCACATGACGTTTAGTTGTTACGTCATATCTTACGTAAAGATCGTAATATGCACGAAGGTATGAATATTTATCAAATTTCCAATATGGCATCGCGTTTTCAATACAACATATTATACTTTTATCGGATGAGAAATCAGAAAATACGGTAGGACATGGATTTTTCGATTCCTCGCTACAACATTCAGGACATAAAAGATCCTTACTTGCTACATTTGTATGCAAGAAATGGTAAAATCCTGGTACATGTATCCCGGATGAAAGCGTCATTCCAATGAGTTCCACTGTCAACGCAGCTGTAATCTTAAGAATCTGGAATGAATACAAACACATATCCCATGAAAATAAAAATATTTGTGGAAATGTTATAAATTTATTTTACAACGTTTACATGATTATATAATACTAGAACACTACACTAACATGTGCTAAGAATTTAAGTGACATACTACTATTTGGATAGATAGATACATACTAGCCCAGTAAGATATCCTCCATTAATTCTGATATTTCATAATCTAGGGTCTAATTCCTGAAAGACCCCAACTTGAAGTATTACAAATGGGGGTAATAACAAAATAGAGTGGTCAAGAGCCGAAATCCTAGAGGATAGATAGATACATACTAGCCATGATGTCATTGAATGCAATCAGATATTCTCCATTAATTCCGATATTTCATAATCTAGGGTCTAATTCCTGAAAGATCCCAAGTATTACAGTATTATAAATGGGGGTAAAAACAAAATAGAGTGGTCAAGAGCCCAAATCAAACAGGTAAATAGACAAAGCAGGTACAAAACAGGTGAAAAGGGAGACAACTCATCTACAGCGATGGAAAAGTTCAACATTCCCTACCACACACACACGATTCACACGATGAACGCACACGATTCCCTGATGACTCGGACCAAAACAAACTCGGACCATGAAAAACCCGGACCATAACAAACTCGGACTACACAAAGTCGGACCATCACAAACTCGGACCATAACAAACTCGGACTACTACAGAAAATTCAGAAATGGCAGAGTATATGTACACAATAACATGATTATAGATAATAATAGTATGAAATATCGTTTTGTGTAAAATTGATGTAATACATATATTAAATATTTTACAAATCCGATGTATTATAGAACTTGACTTACTGTGATCTAGTGGACCACGGATACCTGGTGCACATCTGCAATATATAATTAAGCTACTGCATAAGTTTCATGAAATTCTAATCAGCGGTTTAGGAGGAGGAGTTGATAACAGGTGGTCACCATATGGTTTGCATTGAGCTAAAATGACAAAGTCCAAAACATGTCAAAATTCTGGAAAAAAATGAATTATTGGAAAACAAAATGTGCAGTGCACATCTACAATATGTAATTAAGCTCCTACATAAGTTTCATGAAATTCCAATTAGTGTTTTAGGAGGAGTAGTACCAGCTTTTGGGTACGGAAAGACGGACTGGCGGACGGAAGTAAGGACGGATGGAAAGACGGACGGACGGACACATGGACGCAAAGCGGGAGGTATAATAAGAAGAGATGGCATGACATAAGAAGCGGGCATAAGAATTTTAGGTACATCATTATTCTTTTTTTTTTTGCCTATGATATAAACATGCAAAATATTAACATTAATAAGCGGGAATTATGTTGAAAAAGCAACAAAAAGTTTTCAATTTGCCAGCAGGAAGAATTCACGATCGTACAGGACACAGCCAATGGTCAAATAAAGATGAACTAGTCAATAGGGCACTGGTAACCATACTGGTGTTTTGCATTTGCGTTTAGATGAACTAGTCAATGGGGCACTGGTAACCATGCTGGTGTTTTACATTTGCGTTTAGATGAACTTACTCTTGTCAATAGGGCACTGGTAACCATGCTGGTGTTTTGCATTTGCATTTAGATTAACATTCGGATGATCACATTTGATTCACGTTGTAGAGTATGAAGCGGGCGGTAGGAGCCCAGCAACATTGATTTACCAATGTCTTTGTGCAAGCTGAAGTAAAGACATAACTTTTCATAAGTATATTGACCACAATGTTTCTGTGAAATATATGTTAATGACTATTTATCGTTTCACATTGATCATACAGCTAAAATACTGCCGAGCACAGTACGTGATGATATAGCTTGAAATCTGCCGATCACATTTATATAGCTTGAATAGTGCCGAGTACATGGGCGATATAGCTTGAATACAGCCGAGCTAACACTTAACATTGTTACGCAACATCCCTTCATTGTTGACATAATTATCTGTCTCTTTTTAAGCAATTAGTCAATCGGTACATAAACCAATGATATATTTCCATAATTTTGGGGAGATAAAGTTTACGTTGTTCATAAAGAGCATAGCGTAGCTCGCTT